>NMUG010002317.1:0-16183 GCA_002855965.1 Monotropa hypopitys | reverse complement strand
TGCTAAATCAATGACAGCAAAGAGAAACATAAACAAGTGCACCTTCTCACAGGTAAGATGAAACATGAGACTAACAAACCTGTTTCATGGTGTTCCAGTTGTAGAAAGGATGCTAAATCCCGAACAAAGTAATGCAATATCTTTAGAATCTACGAACCTTGAAGCGTGGATCAAACACTATCTTCGGCAGTTCCTTATCCCATTTTGAGAATGGTGCCACTCCGCGTTCCTTAAGCATCTCCTACAACATCAACACATACTAAGTTAGTACCCAATCAATCAATAGGCTTTAACATCTCCAACGAGACACTCTTGATTCTAAAACAAAGGATGTCATTCATATTAGTTTCTAAGTTGCAATTATCATGGATTAGATGCCAGACTGAACCATGATAAAAGCATCGGTAATCTTATTTCTTGCTACCTTGCAAACTTTCAACCTTGCCCATAGATTGTCCTTCAATTAGTGAATAGATGTGTCAGCCCACATATAAACCAAACCAAACTGAGTCTTGATTCACAATCAATTAGGGTTGGCTACATGAATCCTTTTTTTAAATGTACTCTATCGAGTGCATCGTGTTCTGTTGTACCTAATAAACATAGATTCTTACAAACTACAGCTTTTAAAGTCAGTTTAGGTCTACCCCTCCCCTTGATATCATATATCATAAGCCTATGACTCCTAACTATCGCGTTAACGGACCTAAAACATACATTACCCAATAAAATCAACTTCTTTTGGGTTTATTCATCAATTATTAGTTTGAGTTGCAACATCGTGGTTTAGGTTGCAACATATTGAACCAACTAGTGGTGTTCACTATGTACAGCTGACTATCTTCTATGCTAACAAGGAAATTCGGAAAAACTATGCAGTAAACCCGAGGTTCCCCATCGGTCTATGCTAAAGTTTGTGTATTAACACATTCAGAGTATTACTAAAGGTTAGGCTTGTCCTCGTCTTTTTCCCTTCCCAGACGCCCATTAATGGGTACCAATTGGGAGTTGATTGATTTTAAATGCCCCAAATTCAGAGAAAAATTAAGACTCTAATATTCCAGAGTCACGACATTTGCACAAAAGTAACTCTTGTTTCCCAACGGTCTATGTTGAAGTTTATGCATTAACACATTGAGAGTGAAAAACAGCACATCGGGTTAACTCATGATCATACACCCACCATGAGCTACAAGTTTGAATTTTTGAATCATTTAATGCCCCATATTCACAAAAATTAGGCCTCCCATATTCCAGAGTCGCAATAGTTGCACAAAAGTGAGTTGCCTTACGGAACCAAACCAAACAAAGGTAAGATTACTTCAATCGTTACCAATCTCAAAGTGGAAATGGGAGGGAGGACATCATGATGGACTATGTTGTGGGTTTTCCTCGCACGACAAATAGCAAAATTTTAATTTGGGTTATCGTCGACCATTTAACAAGTTCCGCACACTTCATTCTGATCAAGAACATGTATTCAATGAACTAGATGGTGTCTACCTACATTCTGGAGAAACTCTAGTTTTTTTCATTTCCCACAAGGATGCTATAAGATTGGTCCAGCATATGTACCAGCAGCCCGGCTTTGTCAATTTGAGAAGAACATCAACTATTTTTAGATTTAATTTCTACTAAGAATGTAGGATTTATTTAACTCCTCGTACTGACTAAAAGTTTGTTTAGATACACCTGCTCTAGTACAGTCATACTTAGAAAGCCAATAGAAGTTCCAACTGAGATCAAGTAATACCAACTTCTGCAGCAAGTTCAATTGCAGTACAAGTTTCTAGAACAGTAAAAATATTCTGCACGTAATCATTATAAACACAATAAAACAGGAACTTTTTAAACTAGCATAAATCAAATCAGCACCTTTATAGGACGTAATAAATAAAACTGACAGTCCTCCATGTTTTTTTGTTGGATACCTTAAATTGGGTGATACACTCCTCTTTCGTTGGTCCGCTGTCCAGATCCTCAGAATCAGAAGAGGAGTCAGACATGTTACCATCACCGGTGGCATCTTTTAGCTTATCTTTGCTCTTCTCATTTTGTGGGCCCTTAAATACAGTGTCAACTGCTCTTGAAACATTCGGTTCTGATGCAACTGGTCCTGACAAAGTCAGAACAGGTGATGAAGCAGTAGGTGCTCCCGAGTCTTGCAACTTCTTTTTTATCAGATCAAGTGCAGATGATGATCCCAGCACGCCTGAAGCTCTAAGAGCTGTGGAATCACGACCACCTGTATTAAGAGCAGGAGCACTCAAACTAATAGGAGGAGGTCCTGTTTCAGTCATTACATTGGTATTTGGCACTGCCATTGATTCTTCTTTTAAAGCGTCACCATCCTGCTTCTTTCTCAAATCTGTTACCTCAGCCGGAATCTGCCAACTGCTCAACTGAACAAGAAAAATGAAGAAAGATTATGAGGTTTTACAATAGAATCAATAAAGATCTGTAACAAAGTCAAGAGGAACAATTCAGACAACCATTGCCCATTTGATCGAACATTCCTAACCAAGATAGATACAGGAATGAACTTGACACATAATCTATTAATACAACTTACCAAGTTGGAATAGGAATGGCGGTTAAATAAAATTTCCACCCCTTTCCCCGCCCCATATTGTCCATCATTTTTTGATTGGAACAGATGAATCCCAAGACTTACCATCAAGTTCCAGTATCAAGCTTTCAAAGTGGTGGATTGTTGAGCTAATAGCCTATGTGGTGAGTGTCAAATTCTGGGAAGGCCACATAAGTATTTTCAGTAACCCCATATAATGGCAGCTCAAAAAGTGTTGAGATCACAACTTTACACTAAGTTTAGGCAGTTAGAACCAAAAAAATGAGAGTGGTAGTAGAGTGCAGGGTTGCAAAATAAATTTCTCAAAAAGTAGCCATGTGTCACAAGACATCCGGTTAAGAATTGTACTTATGAAGTATTGGATATTTGCATGTCAAACTGGTGGTTTTCCTTGTGTTGTCGCGGTTTCCCATGCAGTTTTTCCTTTTTGTAAATGGAATAACTGATGGAGTTGAAAATCGCTTTTGCGGTAGTTTCTTGTTTGTAGGGGACATAGGGATGATGTTAACATGTGAATTGTCATATTTTCCCTTCCAGTTAAGGGATATGACTGTTTAAATAGCCATACAATGATAATAGTTGGATAATCTTGCAACTCGAAAAATCCAGGGAGCTTCAAAAACAGGATGACACCAAAAGTGGCTCTCCCTTCCTATATCAGAATAGAGGCTCGTGTGTCAATCTCATGTATGTGTGTAATTGTAATCTGAAGGATCAAGGGTAAATCCAAAAACAAATCGACCCTTTCTAGAACTGCAGGTAATGGGCTGTTAGTGGGTCTATTGGTCTTAGTTACTGTCTTGTTATGCTATTGCCTTACAAATTTAAAAGATGAAAGGAAAACACGTGAGAAATAATTCAATAATCTAATCAAATATAAATAAATAAAAATTAAATAAAAATTATAAATAAAAATAAAAATATTATACCCGTGCCGGCTTCATCCTAGTTCAAGTGATGATCTGACACTAATTCGCATTATTTAGGCAGACAAAATGAGGAAGTGTGGTGGGAAGAAGAGATGTGCTAAACTTACCAAGAAATATCTTGTTGTCGTACTCTATGTTACATGGACACTGATCAAATGTCGTGTACGGATATGTTTCTAACATCTAAACGTCGGATTTATCTAAATTCTCATGTTCAAAGACACTAGGCCGCAGCTAGATTTCATATGGTGTTGTTTATTAAAGGCAAAATGATAATTTACAAACTAATACAGCGTTGTATGCACAAAATGAATGTCTCATGCAAAGTTATTTAGCAAACTCATACTGCTTAGGTTTTTTAATCGGTGCATGTCCAATTAAGCATGTTAAAACATGTCCCATACTACTACATATGACAAGGGTACTTCACAAATTAGACCATTTAACAAAGGCTGTGCTATAACTGAATGCAAGAGTGCATGATAAATATGGAGGTGTGGATTGATATAGGTTATTGGCATGTATAGTACGAGACAATAACTAGTGCAGTTATCTTGCATCGTCAATCAAAGTAGGAGATAAGGAAGAAGTCTTGCAGGATATAGAACTGCATATAGCTGGGCATGTACTAAATTCAAGATGTGAAAAGCGCAAGTCTTTTCCCTTATGACTGGTCTACAAAGTATGATAGTCCCATGTTGTGAAAGGTGCACGCCTCGGCGCATCTAAGCACGAGGCGCCAACAGGTGTGAGGCTGGGGTGTCGTGGAGTGCGAGGTGCCGCCACGTGCGATAGGCGCACCTGAGACGTGGCCAAGGCGAGAGGCGAGCGCCTCTTTCATTTTAAGGAAACCCTATTTTTTTGAAACACTTACAATCGATCTGTACATTTCTCTCTAGTCGAACTCAATCCTCAAAAATTTCGGCCGAGCGAACGTCCACCACAGTCGATCTCCCCTATAGGTCAGTCAATATCTCTCCCTCTTCTCCCTCTCGGTTGATCTCTCTCTCTCACTCTTCTCCCTCTCGGTCGCTGAAGCTTTCCTTCATTTTCCCTCATCTAAAAACTTGAGATGAGGCTACGGGTCTCTCTCGCTCCCTCGCTCATTCTCACTCGCTGAAGCTTTCCTTCATTGTCCTAAATAAAATTTTGCCAAATTGTTTTTCTTGTACATCTCCGCCTCTTCGTTAATTGTGTTCCCATTTGTTTCACGGCTGACTGGTTGCCAACCAATGTAACTTCAGAGAGAAGGTGCATCAACATTACCTAGGACACAGTATGTATCAAACCATTCACCAGAAAAGAAACTCTAGCTTTTTGACCATCAGTAAACTGAGAAACAAAGGTATAGTATACAACCTAAGCATAGTTGCAGTTGTGATGAAAATCTTAATTCTGACAACTTACGAGAATAATTACCTTCAGAAGGCAATTACCTTCAGAAGGCAATTGACATAAAAGTATGCTACATAAAATAAAAACAAGCTGCAATATCAAGCAATTAAATTCATACGAAGAATAATAAAAAAATAAAGGCAATGTGTAAACCAATTTACCATACCTTGGTTTTAATGTTGTGATAATATCTTTTGCCGTCATTTGTGGTAACCAATGCCCAATCTGTACCTGCTAACTTATCCCTAAGAATGACAGCAAAAACAATATATACACCTCAGAATGAAATGTTCACATCGCACATTTCTATAAATAAGAAACTTTGGAATAGGACATTTGAAATAACAAATAAACTTAAAAGGAAAAATAGAAAGCCCGAACCCCCAAGAGTCAAAAATGAAGAACTAGTACAAAAATTACAGCACAAAATAAAAATTCCCACGAGGATTAAGGACCAACGCATTCGCTTTCAAATGTAAAACAATCCACGGTGACAAATCAATCTCCCCAAAGAAGTATAGAGAACTCACCATGAAACTGGAGTTGGCTGGGCGGTTACTTTGTCGGGCTGCAATGACATAATGGAACGAAACACAATAATAGGTCAGTAATCAAGTAGTGTAACAACATTTTGATTAAGCGCATAATCAAGACACATTACAGACAACAATCGGAGAGAGAGAGAGGGGGGGGGGGAAGAATTGGAGTCAGACCATGGTAAACTAGGTTTGAAATTCCATGCATCTCAAGGGTAGAAGTCAGCGACGTAGATTAGGCAGTAGAATAAAAAATTGAGTCATCATTTCAATTTTCAATTCATGTTTCAGGGGCAGTGTAAAGTCTTGGAATTTATAAGATTTTCCTGAATATTTTCGGAGTTGTTTTAATTAAATAAAAGTCATTGATAGAAATCGATTTGATAGTTGTGGTTGATTAAATTCGAGTTGTGATTAAGTATTGTATGAGTGTTTGGGAGTGATTTTGTTGAAAATCGGATTTTGAATGTTTATGAAAGGTTATTGTGAGTATGGGTGAGAAATGCAAAGAATTTGTCTAAGGAAAATTTTGGGCAGTCGCAACCGCTCGCTAAGCACTCGCGGGCTGCACGGGTGCCAGCACGCGCCCTTACGGTGTGCGAGTGCTTGATTAATTGGAATGATGTAGTTTTGGAGTTTTCTGGCAGATTTTGGGCTAGCGCCCCCAAGCGCGAGAGAGCGTCGTGCGAGTACTCTTGTGCTGCATAGCATGTATTAATAAGATTTTCATCTTTCCTTCTTCATTTTCCTTCTTCTCTTCTAGCTGGACTCAACACCTCCAAACTCTCTCTACAGTACACCCATTTTCACCAAGATTTGGAGCTATCATCTTCACCAAACTCGTAGATCGGCTTGAGGGCATCAACATACTCAATCGTTTCCTTTCAATCCGAGTTTGGGTTTTCTAGGGGTTTTCTCAAAACCCATTTGGTAGGATTTTCTATCCCTCTATACATATATTTGTGTTAGAAATATGTTTAGCATGAATCTATCCTTAGAATGGTTAGATTTATGTTATGGCATGATTTTGAAGTTAGGGTTTTGGAATTGGCCTTGATTACCTCATGTATCTAGTTTAATTAGACATATTCATGAGCTGTATGGATACCTAGAGCATTGTTCTCCTTCAATTTTATAAAATCCCCAAATGTGAAAAAATAGAGTTTTGATCATGGATGAAATTACGGATTTTAGGTCTATGAATTGATTGATACCAAATTGAGCATGGAATTGTGAAATTGAGGTATATGAGTGCATGTTGTGTAATTGGATGTGTGTTGCACTGCATGCACGAAAGTCATGTTGTTGGACATGGTTAGGAGGATGTTTCTCTAACATGTAAAAGGTGTTGAATTGAATTAAAGAGGAAGGATAAGTAAATTGACGGGCATTTCGTGTTTGGTGAAATTATGAATTAATTGAGTTGGATGTGTTATCGGGAATTTCGTTCCCGGGTGAATATCACCCAAGGTGTTGATCAATGGGGGATACTGAGCCCTCCGACTAGTCAGGGAAACTGAGTAATATACTAGCAGCTAGCCGACGGGCAACTTATACGAGGAAAATAACTCGATTAAACCATAATTTGTAAAAAATAATAAGATGTTGATAAAATTCTTAGTTTCGTTAAGGCACGTGGAAAGATGGCTGAAAACCTAATAAACGGTGTTGTGTTGTTGAAAGTTGAAGTTGCCGGAACTCATTGAGCATTCCATATCATGTATCAATAGGGTTCAACGACACATGCACAATACATCACTCATATATAGTATTGGATAGAAAAATTTCTATTGGGCACATGTTTGCTAACCTATCATTTTCAGGTACTGAGCGAAGCCAGAGAGCAAAGCATTGATAGAGTGCATGTTTTGAAGAATTTACAGAGTTATTCATTCATCATTATTTTGTCATCGTTTAGGATGAAAATCTGTAACACTTATTACATTCATTTTGGTATTTAAAGAAATGTAAACACTTATTTCTTTGATGATGTAAACTTATTTATGCTTCCACTACTTGAAACTCTTTTGAGGGATCTGTTTTAATTCATGGAATGGTTATTGTAATTCATAGAAGGGGTTATTATGGTAGTTGAAATGTATTTTGATATGAAAGATATATGGATAATTTATGTATAAAATTCAGGTCGTGACAAGCAGAAAGGCCTAGGAATTTATGCAATGCTCTATTAAAGTTTATGGAATGTCTAATTTCCTTCTTGCTTTTTCCTTTTACTGAGAGATCAACTGTATATATATAGATTAACAAATAAATTTATTCAGTGGAGAACAAAAGTATTTAGAAAATTGTAAAACCACCACTCCACTGCTGAATCTACCACCTCATCAGTGTAAACCACCACTTCGTAGTTCGTACTAGTCAAAGCTAGTTGTCAGTAAAGACCAACAAACTGACAATTGTTCTTTCGACATTAGGTGGTCAAAAAATCCCCAGAGTTCAGTGTTTCCTATTTGTTAATTTTGAAAGAGATTATTCAAAAATACTGTGAATGAGCATCAAAGTGGAGTACTGTACAAACAATTGTTTAAGAAAGTCCAACAACCACAATGCCGACACAATGGGGGAGAAATAATCAACTAAAGAAAGAGCCCCTAATGGGACAGACTCTTTCCTTTGGCAACAATAGACTCTCGACCTGGAACAGGCAGTGGGCAAGGGTGACCAGCCGGGGCTACTCCAAGTTGGTTATTCATCTAGTGATAAATGGCGACCCAGTGCACGAAGCTCCCGCATATGCAGGGTCTGGGGAAGAGTTGATGTACGCAGCTGTACCCCTGCAAGCAGAGAGGCTGTTTCCGTGAATTGAACCCATGACCTACAGGACACAATAGGATAGCTTTAGGTTATTCATTAAGTGATGAGCTTCGTAATTGCCCAAAGACGGGCCGTTCATCAAGAAAGAAATGAATCAATGATATAAACACATAATGGAGTTCTACATAACATTTCTGATGATCTCCAGGCTGTCCCACTCAACAAAACTAGAAATAGGACATGTACTCCAATTATATGATTGACCCCCCAATGTTGGTAGTCATTTCCAGTAGGTATCATTTTCCCTAAGACCTCAAAATAGCATTTCCATTACTCTTCTAGAAAGTAAAAACAGGCATCCATAACACCAAGGAATGACATAGAGGGCACTATTATTACCCAGACTTTGGAGTTGCGAGCAACAAAACCATAATAAAAAATTTATCTTGCAAATTGAACAATTCTTGAGTAATACTTGTACCTCTCCCTTAAAACCTTCAGGTTTCGCATAAGTAGATTCTCCCGTCAAAGAGTTATAGTAGTACACAATTCTTGTTTCAGTCTTGTGGGCCGTCCAAGTATCAACTTGCTCAGCAACCGCAGGTCCATCCTTAACATTATCTGCAGATGTATTGTTTATTGAAGAAAAAAACTGGAGATTTTAATATAATAAATTCTTCGAATGAATTTCAAGCATACCAATTGGTGGAGGTGATTCTTGATGCATCCCTGCAACGGTTGTCAACTGAGGGCCGGCGGCCGCTGATATCCTGGGGATTCCACCAGGAGTTCCCAAAGGAGTGACACCAGGAGGCTGGGCATCAGGCAGTGGAACAGAAGGAAGAGACATCCCATGCGGTGGCAAAGGAAAGTGACCAGAAAAAGTAGCAGGATATGGTAAAAATGGCAGTCTTGGCAAGCCACTCAACTGTGGGGGAGGCAACCACTGTCCGTGAGAAGGAGCACCAACAGGAGGTACAGAGGGATAGGGAGTATATGCTTGATGCTGTATGGCTGGATTTGATGGAGAAGGAGCAGCTGGCATAAAGGGTCTTAAGAGTGCAGAAGAGGAAGAATCCATGGCTGGAGACGGAACAGCCAAATTCAATGGCAACGGTGCAGACGAAGATATTCCATGGGGAACAGTTGTTACCCGAGTTCCAGAAATTCCAGGAGGCACATGAAATGATGGGGCCGTGGGTATTCGAAAAGTTGTCGGGCTCAAGTTATGAGATGAAGAAACAGCTGCCGCAGAACTTGATGTGACATGAGAAGGTTGTGACAAAGACCGAGAGACAGATGATGCAGATGGAAAAATACCAGATTCTACCGTAATATCAATCGAAGAATTCTGCCATTAGTGAAGGAATCAGAAACTGTTATAACTCAAGGTACGGTAAAGTTATAGTTATCAATTAGCATTCCGGTTTTACATAACTTTTACTATTTATCAAATCAGTGCATCGATGCTTTTACAGATCATGACTAAATAATTACTCCTTGTGTTCATTACATTTGATTCAAAACAAAATTTATGCCTTCTTTCCGGAAAAAAAACTAGTAAGGTCCATATCCTTGTGATAACATATTTGGGATATAGATGGAAGCGTTACCAGAAAAAACTAGCACAGATTTCTCACTTTGAACTCACTACTGAATCATAGCAAAGTTTCCTAGTAAGACATGAACCCTGCATCACCTTTTTTTGTAATTGAAAAGATATGTAATTAAAGCTACCAACTTGTCTCAAAACCTCGATATAAAAACTAAATTTGGACTCACTGTTTTTACATGCTCACAGAGTCGGTACAAAACTGTAGTATAAAGAATGTAAGTACATGTACAGATTTCGTGGGTTGATTGCTTTGCCTCGACATAGGACTCCCATTAAAAGAAAAGTTCACAGAAGTTGAGGAGGCTCCTTTTGAGGCGCAAACAGATGAGGGAGCTGGAGCTAGAGCAATTTGGGCAGCTGTCCCGGCTAAGAATGAATTAGGGCCTGGAGGCTGCCCAGGAACGGGAGGTTGTAAGGATGCTGCATCAGGTGGAGTATTCCTGCTCCCTTGAAGAGCAACTGGCTGCCATTTGACAACAGGACAGATCACAAGCATGTAAAAGAATACTCTAGGGACGATATAATACAAAAACTCTCACAACAATGCCTATAAACTCTCCACACAATATGACTTATAACATCCGGTTTGAAATCTGGCCCAACTGGCAACTCCACATGTAGGGCTTCAACCAGAAATAGCTAACAAAAACAAAAAATGCCAACATAGCAACTTAGAAAATAATCACATGTACATCCCTTGTGAGACATGAAAGGAGTATGCTACTCTAAATCTCTGTCTTGAACAAAAGACCATCCCCTAATGCTGGTCCAGATCATTGGTGTATACTCATATATGTGTCGCATGGTAAGGTGTGCCTGCTTGGAACCATAATGAATACGGCCAGAATGAATCAAGGCAACAATACAAAAATGTCTAACAAACAACACCGAGTATCCGACAAATCAGTTGTGATCGTTGTCCATATGACGGATTATAACCTTCCATTTAGCAACTCAACATCAGGAGGAGCCGTAAACTTTTCCTTCCAAGGTAGGGAACAAAGAACATGGATATCACCTATTGTCTACCTTGTGAGTAGCCACTTGACACCTCAAACGTAAATATTTAACAAAACATTATTGTACAGAATAATGTGCAAAGATACTCAAATCATAGGTCCGATATTATAATATTCAGCCATTTTAGATTTTCTCATATCAAGAAGTTATCACAACATTAAGGTACTAGCTGGTTATCCCAGGAAAGGTAGGAAATGAACTAAAACCTTCATATAACTTAGAAAATATGCTAAAACGCAGAAAGGTAAGGTGGGTGTTGCCGAGGCCCTGCCAGCTCATTCTAAACGATCCCCATGATCCTAGCCAGGATACCCAATCCACGGGCCTATTCTTTTCAATCAATGACTTTTGGGGGTTCAGGGTGGAATCCATGACAATCCATTATATGACCATTCAAACCCCAACTAGGGTCTTTTCTCTTCACTCTTTCTAAGTTAAACTTAATTTTTCCAACACCTTTGGGTGGTAAATTATCACTTATCATGAATGAGTTTCAAAAGCTCGTGCTTTTTCAACACAGAGGACACCTCAGCATGATTATACTCTCGACTCACTATGCAAACATAGCTTTCTTTGAGTTCTTTGACTTCATATATGTTATACAGGTCTGAGTGTGGGTACAATGAACCACATGAGTGGCTAAACTCAAGGCTCTAGTACCTAAACTTTACTGAGGTATCTATATGCTTTTTCCGCAAATTGCATACCCACCCACCAATCACCATTAACCGTGAGAAGAAGCTAGGCCAAACTAAATTGTCGAATAAAAATTGCAAAAGGTGATCACTTCTCTATTTACTCTAACTCGCCAATCATATTACATTACGGACTGTTTATTAAATAAGGTAAACATAAGTTTAACTATAAGAAAATGCAATAATTTTGGAGAAGAACGCCAGAACAATGTCTTATCAGTCACATGATAGGAAGTAAGATTCTTTGAGATGAGTAATAAAACAAAGACGGGGAATAAAATATGAAGTAGATGCAACAAAAGACGTAACTCTTCAATTCGATATTATACCATCAAATCCAATAAAATTCAGAGCGGTTAAGGCTAGCCTATGCTCTTGAAATGAAAAATCTAAAGGCTTTCCTAGAAACGAACATCTCGGTTATAAATTGCGAGATCAAATAAGTTTCAATGCGTTTCAATAAAACTATTTAATTCTAAAGATCTAAAGATTTTCCCACAAGCCAACACATTGTCACCGACCGCATCACATGATTCAATTCCTATTGAAAACACCCATGATGACTTAGTGGATTAGAAATTGTGAGGAGGATGTTACTACTGTATATTGTCAAGTAGTTGAACCACTATAATAGTCATTGTGTGCGTCTTACCTTTACATCTATGCTTTATATGATTATTATTCAATTACGAAGGCTTGAGATGTGTCCGCCTCATTGAGTTTTGGTTGAAACAAACTATGCTAAATTACACTCTTTGTATAATTGGGAACTAACATAAAAGTGAACCATATACACTCACTTGTTGCTTCTGAGAACTCAAAATTTGGAAAATCAATCTATAAAATAAACACAAAAAACTAGACTTAGCCAATCAAGAAGACTTGCTCGGAAAAAATGTATATAAATATTACTTTTATAAAAAAAATCCGAAGATTAATTCAACTTTTCCATCATCTTGTGTGTCCAATCGCATACTGTATATCATTTCACATATCACTTGTTCATTTACAGTTACATACGCTGTGTATTAGCAAACATATCTGTTACTTCTAAACCTCAAATTTTATGCATCTTATTGTTAATTATAAGCTATGGGAGCCACTTGTCCAAGTGGTAATGGACTTGTGAATCCAATCATTAGGTTAAGTCTTGGACAACCACATGGCACATTTAAGCAAATGTTAGGTTTGTACTCAATTCTAACTGGGCGTTAATTTATCTATTGTTAATTAAAGGCTATCGATAATACTGCCAAAATACACGGGGACAAAAATTGTGACCCTTACTGTGCTCAACTGTGATTGCTGGCTACCAGGAATTCTGACCCCGGTGTTTGTAACATTATATGAAAACGAAGGAGCGTTGTTCCCGGACAAGCCAGGAACCGGGGGTTGGATGAATGGTGAAGAAGCGGGTGAAATTGAGTCTATAACCTGCAATCCAACCAACACTTAATAAAAACACGCTGGAAAATAATACCTCAAATAGATAACTACAAAAAGAAGGTGGAAGGATGGCTAACAGGAGAGGATAACAGCTGTGAGCTCCCTTTACTGGTGCTAGCATCTGGGAGCACATCGTATGGGCCAGTTCCACCATTTGAAGTTGAAGTATGTGTACCCACTAGTGGAGCAGGTGCAGTAGTTGGCGTTGATGGACAGGAGGCAGAAGCAGATGATTGAGATGTTGAAGTCTGCATTTCCTGCAGCAACCAAGCTGGTGATGCCGTTGTTGATCTGCAAACCAAAAAAGTGTCCCAATATGAAATTCTCCTACAAATGTTATGCATTAATCAGTCCCTTTGGATTGAGGGATTTGGTGAGAAAAGAGATAAATCTCACCAATTCTCATCACTTGTTTGGATAGATGAGGTGAGAAATGGTGAGATTTGTGTACAGGTTTAAGAGACTTCTTGTTTCTCACCTTTTCTCACAAAAAATGAGATTTGGTGAGAAATGACAATCCTTTCTTTTCTCTTCCTTTCTCACCATGCAAAGGTGTCTACACACAATTCAGCTTGAGCGTACTAAGGTTCTAAGGCAAGAACAACGTATTTCCAGTTTGATAGTTATTTCCAGAAACAGCTTACTAGAACACGTTTCTGAAAACTCGCATTGGTTGACAGATTCCTAAACAAAGTATAGAGAACTCGGGAATAGAACTCAATTCTAACTATAAAAGTGGAACTTTCATGTCCACAAAAATTGTTTCCGCTCAATATGAGAACAATTACTGTTTTATTTTCAAAAACAATTGGAGGAAAAATGTTCTAAAAACTTGATTCTGTGAAATGTAACCAAATACGCCTCTACCGAAATGAAATCAGAGGAAAGGGGCGATAGAGAGAAGCTGGAGCCGGAAATAGTTCGCATGGAGGTAGAAAAAACAGAACTTGATACTAACAGAATACCGACCCAAAATGCAAATATACAAAAATGTGACCCCTGAGGGTAAAGGAAGGGAACCTGGACAGATGAGGCTAATCCCTTCGTCAACGAAAAAGGACAACTGAGCAGAGGTTTGGAATTCCAACCAGAGAATAGCGGTTCAATCTCTTCGCAAAATCAGAGGTCGAATCAAGAGAATCGAAAGAGAGCAACTGTGCAATCTCTTTGCAAAATCATCTGTTTTCGACTTCCAAACGGAGAGTATGTATTTCGAACCCTAGCAGGAGGTCATCGCACTCGCGACCATCTCCGCTACTCTCCGTGGGAGATAATTCTATTTTAAATTTTTTTAAACCGAGACATTTTGCTAACAAATGCGTAGCTGAACTTTATGTGGAAGGACGGGTTGAATGAGAATTAAGGTAAATAAATTCTTCACACATAACAAATTTGTCGGTGCCCATCACGACAATATAGTTAGGGTCTAGTATTTGGGAGTCTCACAAAAATAATTTAACACCTTAAAATATTTTAAACAAATTTTTTAAGTAAACTTGTAAAAAAACATTTCATTTGAATAACTGTAAATATTTTATCCAATATGATAAATAACTTATTTCTAAAACTTCCGAATAAAAAACAATAATTTTGAATGAAGCAGTCATGACGATCTTGAGATTCAGGAGGCCTAAAGCCAAAAATAAATAAGAGGCCCTAACAATAGATGTTTGTCTCTCATTAAGAATACATTAAGTGGGATTATGGAGAGAAAATGAATAAAAGCAGCAATACAATTGAAGCATGATAAAAAATTATGTAGATTAACCTGTATCCTGGTTTCGAGTACAAATAGCAAGGTAAATTTTTCAAAAAAAATGAGCACACAGTAGGTTCAAATTGATAAAAAGAGGAAAATATATGCCAAATTTAGTCGTTGTAGGTTCGGTACATTACAAAAAATCAAAACTTTCTTTTTGTTGTTTACTTCCAAAAATTTTATCAAGAACCACAACCTGAGATTGCACTAATTTATCTATTCTTCGCTTCCGTTTTCTTTTTTCAAATTCGGACATATACGTTCTAGGCATAGTGAATTACAATCTGCAAATATTCAAATCCGTCCAAAGAATCTTTAAATAATCTTTATAAACAAAATAATTCAATTACTAAGTTATGAATTTATAGTATCATAAATATGCTGGCGATAGTGTAGAGGGTGCGAGCGACACCTTCGCTGCGAGCGAGCGATCAATTTTTTATACTGTAAATCTGTGACAACAACATTGAAAAAATTGATTCAATTTCAAGAACAAAGCAAATATGTCACATTATTAAAAAATTGATTCAATTTGGAGAACAAAGCAAATAAACGTTGGGTTTTTGTTATCATCCTTATACCTTGATTTGAAGAACAAAGCAATTGATTCAATCTGTCACATAAATGTTGGAGAACAAAGCAAGTAAAGACAACGACAAGTTGGCAACAATAAACTTTAATGGGTCGAACTGGTAAGAAAAAATATAATAAAGAAGTATACCTTCAATACTTTGATTGTCGTTGATAGGGGCAGATTTGGCGAGGGTGTGGGAGAGATCAGGCGGGGGCGGCGATGGCAGGGCGGGGAGAGGCAACAACGAGGTGAGGTGAGGCGAGGGTTGATGCTGCGCGGTCGCGGAGGTGTGAAAGGAAGGAGGCGAGGAAGAGAGAAACGGGAGTAGGGTTTTGTCACTCTATACCGAAGAGAGGAATAGAAAACGGGGGCCCCGTTTTTTTCATTTACCGGGGGCCTAAAGCAGTGGCACGCTGGGTTTTAGCCCAGGGCCGGCCCTAGAAGCAGTTAGAGTTATCCGAATAAAATGATATTTTATATGATCACTTAAATGTAGATGGTTAATGTACGAATAATTTTGGAATATTTGATCAAACTCCAAAACTATCCAATGATGGAAAATATATGGCAAAATGTGGAGACTCGTGACCCTTGTTTTTTTGTATAATAGATAATAATAATAATGAATTTTTATAAATTTTGATTGTAAATTCAAATCATAATCGAAATAAATTATACATTCATTAAAATATGTAATAAATAATATGTGTAAAGAATTTAGAAGAGTGATATTCAAAATATTTCAATTAAAGCATATATTTTGATGTGATTTTTTATCATATTCTTGCCTAGAATTTGTTAACCACCTTCAATCTTGTTTACTAATTGTACTTTACATATATATAAGTC
>NMUG010002316.1:0-16188 GCA_002855965.1 Monotropa hypopitys | reverse complement strand
GTACGACCATGCTCATTAGTTAAATTGAGTGTATGTACCTAATTGTACGGTCATGCTCATTGGTAAAATTAAGTGTACGCATAGAGACATGCGACCATGCTCATTGGTAAAATTGAGTGTACGCATAGAGACATGCGGCCATGCTCATTGGTAAAATTGAGTGTGCGTACAAAATGTACGGCTATGTTCATTGGTGAAATCCTTAAAATGGAAAGGTGGAATCTGGAATCTATCAAATAATATGTACCAATTGTACGACTGTGTTTATTGGTGAAATTATATGAATATGAACATTAGAATAGAATGATGGGAATATAATCAATTGGAAATCTAATCTGTTGTGAATAAGAGCAGTTGATAATGTGTGATGAATAATTCAAGAAGAAATGGAATGAGTTAAAAATGAATTATCAATAAAAAGAAGAAATGGGGAAAAGCTTAACGATGTGAACGTGTTGGTGTGAGTTATATATATATATAGATGGAAAGTAAAGAGATGAAAAATATTGTAAGGAATAATAATGTAAGAAAACTATTGTTTCTCTTATTTATGCACTTCTGTAGTATTCACCAGCCGTCGTTGCTGATGCACGCTTGTGCTTTTCTTTTTAGGTGATTGGAGCTAGAGTCCACCAGTCCAGTCTAGTTGCAGTTGTGTCAGAGTATGTTATAGTAGAAGAGTGTCTTTTATTTATTTTTGGATATATTTGAGAGGATGGTTATCTCTCACTTTGAGTCTGCTTTTCAGTTTGAGTAGTTGAGTTGGAGTAGTTGTTCAGGGTTGAGTTGTGGTTGAGTTGTATCGGACATGTTGTCCAGAGTTGTTTTTATTTGAGTATGTATCGTCTCAGATTTATAATCTGAGTTTTATTTCAGTTGTTGTGTAGTGGTTTGTGATTAGTAGATGTTGTCACCATGTGTCATCTTTGGATAGCTGGCTTTACAGTTATTAGGGATGAGGCATGACAGTATATATTCCAGGATGATTGTGTGTGTTACCTTGACACCCAGGTAACTACCTTGAAATCCGATTTGAAAAGTGTCTGATCAACATATTTTCAAATGGGAAGTCTTAGAAAGTTAAATGGAAAAGCATGATATATCAGAATACCGAGTCTAGGTTAGTTTTAGGAGTCAGTGATTAGTATGCGATAGAAGGGTGTATCGAAGGTTTTGAGAACCGTTGAAAGGCATGGCTTGGCAGGTGAACCCTAAGGACACTTATGTGTTGCGTGATTGCTTGCACATTGTTTACTATGTGATATGTGTTATATGCATTGATTGGATTCTAAGGAAACTTTTCATAAATATGAGTTTATTATGGAAAACATTGGAGATGTAGCTTCTACCGGTCCTGTGGAGGGAGAGGTTAATTAATCTCCAGCACCGGGGAATTCACCTTCTATGGTTTAGAAGAATAGAGTTGAGGCTGCGATGGCCCAATTTTTAGAGAATCAGACTGCCTTCATACAATGGCAGACTGTCCAAAGAGAGGGAGAAGTGGGAATGCATTTGCTTGAGTGTTCCTATAGATTGCATCTAGTACAGTTTGAGGAGACAATATCTCCTTGAATGGCATAGGCTTGGCTCAAAGGAGTAGAGAGAGTATTATGGGCTATGGGAGTGACTGATGAACAAAAAGTAAATTTAGCGTCATTCAATCTGAAGGGCGAGGCCCTAGCTTGGTGGTAGGCTTATAGCCGTCATCTCAGAACAGTTGACATTGGGGAGGCTCCAGCAGTTCCTAGGGTTATCAATTGGGATTTGTTTGTGAAGGGATTTAATGGTCAGTATTATTCGAAGAGTTATCGGATCGAGCAGGAGAATGCCTTTCTTTATTTAAAGCAGGGAAATATGACCGTAGCAAAATATGAGGCAAAGTTTGTCGCTTCGTCTCGATATGCAGTAGAGCTGGTGAACACTGATGCAAAGAGATGCAAGCAGTTTCATGGGGGATTGATTCCTAACATTGCGATGCATCTGACGTCGTTTAGAGAGAGGGATTATGTTGATTTAGTAGATATGGCGAGGCAGATAGGGACGGATGTTCAAACTATGTATGAGCATCGTGCAAAGAAGGGCAAGTCTAGCAGCGTTTGGTTAGGGAGAGCCATCAGTGAGAGTGGCAATATTAGAGGTAATGATGGGAAGGATTTTTCCAACAAGGGACATGGTGGTTCCAAGTCCCAAAGTAATTGGCAGCATGGAAAAATAACCAGAGTGGTAGCCAGCAGTCAAGGGCTAGTGTTCAGAGCAGTGACAATTGTTGTTACAAATGTGGAAGAGATGGGCATTTGATCAGAAACTGTCCAGAGAAGAGTGCTGAGATGCAACAAATAAAGTGTTATTCTTGTAGAGAGTTAGGTCACAAGGCGCCGCAATGCACCAAGCCTCGTGGTCCTTCAGATTCTTCTATGGGGAGTGCACCGGTAGGTCAAACTCTAGGTTCAGGTGGTAACACTATGTCAGGGAGAGTCTTTGCTGTTACTCGTTAGGGGGTAGAGGTATCTCCAGACGTGGTGACAGGTACTTTCTAGTAACAGGTTATAATGCTCATGTTCTTCTTGATTCAGGTTCTACCCATTCTTTTATATCTGAAGTATTCAGTCGTATGCTAGGTAGACCTTCTATTGCTCTACCTTATACTTTGGCTATTTCTACACCGTTGGGGAAAATGGTTAGTACGAGTATATGTTTCCCAAGCTGTGAATTTAAGGTTGAGGGTAAGCTCTTGTTAGCAGATTTAGTACCTTTGGCGATGTCAGATTTTGATGTTATCTTGGGGATGGATTTCTTGTCCACACATCATGCATTGATTAATTATCTTAATAAGGAAGTTATATTTAGAATTCTGGGGGAAAATGAAGTAAAACTTTGTAGTGAGAAGGTGGTGGGTAAATCTTGCCTTATATGTAGTGTCCGCGCTAGAACCCTATTGAGCAAGGGATGTCAGGATTATTTGGCCTATATCATAGATTATCAAAAAGCGGAGTTAAGTATTGCAGATATTCTAGTAGTGAAAGAATTTGAGGATGTTTTCCAGATGAATTATTGGGGATTGTTCCTGATAGGGTAATCGAATTTATAATTGAGTTGTTACCAAGGGCGAGTCCAATTTTTATTCCGCCCTATAGAATGGCATCGTTGGAGTTGTATGAACTTAAAGTGCAGTACATAAATAAGGGCTTTATCCAGTCTAGTTCTTCACCGTGGGATGTGCCTGTGCTTTTTGTTAAAAAGATAGATGGGTCGATGAGGATGTGTATTGATTACCAGTAGTTGAATAGGGTGACAATTAAAAATAAGTACCCTCTGCCTAGAATTGATGACTTATTTGACCAGTTGCAAGGGGCAACCATCTTTTCTAAAATTGATTTGCGACCGGGATATCATCAACTAAAAATCAAAGATAGTGACGCGCCAAAATCAACTTTTCGTACCAGGTATGGTCACTTTGAGTTCTTGGTTATGCCTTTCGGGCTTACCAATGCTCCATTAGTATTCATGGATTTGATGAATCGGGGTTTCCAACCCTATTTGGATTCATTTGTGGTGGTTTTCATAGATGATATTTTTGTGTACTCTCATAACGAGGAGGAGCATAAACATCATTTGAGAATTGTGTTGCAAACTTTGAGGGAGAAGAAATTATTTGGGGAGTTTAGTAAATGTGAATTTTGGTTGAAAAGTGTGGTTTTCTTGGGGCATGTTATATCTAGTGATGGCACTCAGGTAGATCCCAAGAAGATAGAGGCAGTGGTGAATTGGCCAATGCCAACTAGTGTGACCGAGATCAGAAGTATTCTAGGGTTAGTCGGGTATTATCGTCGTTTCATTCATGGGTTTTCTGCTATTACGTTGCCTATAATGAAACTTATTCAGAAGAATGTAAAATTTGTATGGTTTGATGAATGTGAGGGTAGTTTCTGAACTTTGAAGGAGAAGTTAGTATCGGTACTGGTCTTGACAGTTCCGAAAGGTACTAACGACTTGGTAATCTATAGTGATGCATTCTTGCATGAGTTGGGATATGTGTTGATGTAGAGGGGTAAAGTGATTGCTTATGCTTCTCAGAAACTCAAACTAAATGAGTTAAATTATCCCACCCATGACTGAAATTGGAAACAATGGTGTTTGCTTTTAAGCAATGACGGTATTATCTCTAATGTTACATGTGAGATTTACACAGATCACCAAAGTCTCAAATACTTGTTCACTCAAAAGGAACTGAATTTGAGACAGAGGAGATGTATTGAACTTATTAAAGATTATGATTGTTCAATTCATTATCATCCAAGAAAGGCCAATGTAGTGGCCGATGCATTGAGTAGAAAGTCTGCAGGTAGCTTGTCCTATGTTAGATGTGTGGGGCTTGAAATTTTTTGAGAAATGAAAAAGTTGAATGCAGAATTGGAATTGGGCAGTGAGGATGTGTTATTGGCTCGATTTTCAGTATGTCTGACTTTTGTGAATCGTATCCGAGAGGAGCAAGAATCGGATGAGATGTTGAAGAAAAAGAAGCAGCACATACTTGATGGCATAGAAAGTGGGTTTAAAATTGGTAGCGATGACATGCTCATGTTTGGGCATAGAATGTGTGTTCCAGATAATCTTGAGTTGAAGAATAGTATTCTGGAAGATGCGCATAGTTCAGCTTATGCCCTGCATCCGGGTGGTAATAAGTTGTACAAAAATCTTAGAGAAAACTTTTGGTGGAAGGGTATGAAGAGGGATATTGCTGAATTTGTGTCCAAGTGCTTGACTTGCTAGAGGGTGAAAGTAGAACATCAAAGACCGATAAAACTACTTCAAAATTTACCGATACCCGAATGGAAGTGGGAGCACGTAATGATGGACTTCGTTGTGGGATTGTTGCGCTATAGCTGAGGGTTTGACTCTATTTGGGTTGTAGTGGATAGGTTGACCAAATCGGCTTACTTTTTACCTGTACGAGTCACCTATACCACTAAATGATATGCGAGACTATATATTGATGAGATTGTTACCAAAGGGGCTTCTTCTTCAAATCAAAGTAGCAAGGTGCTCCAAAAGTAAAGAGTCCTCAAGAAGGAGGATCAAACCTGAAAAAGAAGAGGGCGTTACGCCAAGTAGAGAAAATCTATGTTCTACAATGGCTAAGCTTGTCGTGGACTCTTGTGTGCTTATCTAGCATGCAATAAATGATTCAATGATGAATAGTATGTATGACAATGATCCTCACTCTACAAGTGACAAGCTACAACCCCTATACTACCATGCAATGATGTACTCATTTCTTTTCATGTAACGTATTCCATGCACATTGGGTTTGATCTCATTGTTGCCATGATTCAAGTCGTTCCATTATCTTTTCTTTGATTTCATTTTTACATAGATGAACCCGGAAATCCCATCATAAGTCCATTTCCGGTTCATCCTACATAACTCATACTATGGATGAGTCCGGGAATCCTATCATAAGTCCATTCCCGACTACATCCTAATATCTCATACTATGGATAAATCCTGGAATCCCATCATAAGTCCATTCCAAAATTATCCTACTATCCCCTTTTATCATGTTTGGGGTATGTAACATTGATAGGGTAGGTCCGGTAAGGTTGTTCATCAACAAACCATCTTTTCCTTTCCATCATTCCCTAACTCGTTGGGAGGGCTACCGCTACCCCCATTGTGCACAATGTCGTGGATGGCACGACTATCCAGGGAATCCCATCATAAGTCCATTCCCGCATAATATCAAACCCATATCTATTACCATTTATAGCCGAAGCTCGCATTTCATTCCATTTCGTTACATTTGTGAATCATAGATGATGGATTCATGATTGATCACGAGTAGCCCTCATGGGGCACATCTTCAATATTTGATGTTCATTGATTATTTGATTTTAGTACCGTGTGACCATTGTTTCCTCGTCAATGCTAGTATGTATGATGCCATGAATCCAATGCATCCCTAGCCAAGCTAATTCATTATGATGCAATCCCTCTAGCCAATGCTAGTACAAATGTTGTGACCATGCATATCCTAGCCGAATGCTAGTGTGAACACCCATGCAAATTCAACTCTTCTTACCTTCAATTTTAAACCTTATGAATCATGACACACTCTCAATTTCCCAAATTTACTCAAGTCAAGACATTCTCTCAAGGGCTCATACAACCTCAATTTAGCTTCAAGGACCATCCGGGCATTTTATCAAACACTATGCCTACATCAATTTAAAGGCCAATGATATGACTTCCCAAGACCTTTTCTTAACACAAGTCCCAAGCCACTTCATCTCCAACCTAAACCCAACTTGCCTAAAATCTTCACATTGAATTGAATAGGACACAAGAGCCTGAATTAATCAAAAAAACCCCAATTTCCTTACCAATCCTAAAACTAATTTTTTCTCAAATTTGGGGCTTTTCACCGAAATGCAAGGAGTGCGAAATTGACTTAAGGAACAATAAATCCAAACCCTAGACACCACCATTACACCTCCAATTTCGTAAATATATGACTAAATCTAGGTAAATTCCTTCATCAAGACTCATAACCCAAATTCTTACCATAATGAACACCATACAAGAGGGGGAAGAAAGAAGCACAAGAGAAACCATAGAAGGCATAGAGATTTCCTACCTTGTAGCTTGGAGAATCTTAAACCCTAGGTGAGGGTTGTGAACACCCACCATTGAAATCACCATAGACGGATCGAGCTCGGCCATGGAAACGTTGTTAATGAAAGAATATTCTTCAAAAGCACTATGGAATGAGAGAGAGAGAAGAGAGAAGATAAAGAAGATGGATATGGAGGTGGAGAGAGAAGGAGCTCTAGGGACTTCTGAGAGAAAAGAGAGAAAATCATTCCAGGGGTGAATATATAGTCCACCTACATGAAAGGACAAAATTGCCCTTAATGGACATGAAAATGTTCTGCCAGAAGCCCTGTGCACCGGTACAAAAATTGCCCCAATCGGCGCGCAAGCCTTTCAGACACTCTATGCACCGGTGCACCAACTGGTGCAGCCAACCAAGTTTCCAATCCGAACCACTTTGCACTGGTGCACCAATCGGTGCAACTGGGAAGTGCCCAACAGAACCACTTTGCACCAGTGCACCAACCGGTGTACATGCACCAAATTTTGATTCTAAGGTCCAATTCTCCACAGGCCAACCCGAGACAATCCGAAGTGATCCAAAACTCTCGGGAATCGATGAAACTCAACTCCAAACATAATTTGACACTATTAGAGATAGGAATCCAAGGTGCGGAGGCATAGAATTGATTCGAGATTTGTAATGATGGATTTTAAAATCAATGAATTGCATTTAAAGTATTTTAAAATTTTCAAGTCGTGACATCTCAACCTCCTTAAAATAATTTCGGCTTCGAAATTTTCTAGGATAGGAAAGAGGTGATTAGCACATGATACCTCAAATAATTCAGGAACCTAGACAATCCATGAATCCTCCAAATAATAAAGTAGAGCGTACCTTCACGGGATATTTCCAACTAATTCGGCTTATGGCAAGATTTATGGAATGAAAGAAGCAACATCAAGGTCAGTATCAAAACCATTTCACAACATTACAAATGGCATCTACAATCAAGAAAACTCTATAAAAGGAAGAGGGTACAGAGATTCCGGCATGCCGATACACAATATGGCGACACGCCAACATGCTGACACGCTGATACACTGACATGCTGACACCCTGATACGGCATGGATACACCAATGAATGGGTACACTAAACAAGGAAATAGATAGATCTAGGTTAACCACCACCACGAATATCGATTGACAATTTTGGACCATAATGCCACATACTCATAGGGCTAATATATTTCTAGATGGATATACACCTCAATCTCTCAACTCTAATCATACCCAAAATAGTCCAAACTCTAACCCGACGCATCAATTCTGACACTCACAACCACCCCGCACACCAACCTAGTGCAGTAACAGTATAATTCATGGAAGTTTAGTTTGAGATGTGCATGCCAGTCACCTTCTCAAATCAACCCGTCATTATCGTGTCCTGCCCTAATACCAAACTCTAATGAGGTAGTATTGAATGAGGATCGCGACCTCAAGCATGATTAATCACTAATTCTAGTCAAAAAGTGACTATAAGGGAGAAAGTGTCACGTACCTAATCATGCTCGTCTAAGATTTCCATTCACAAAAGAAATCTAATTTATCACATTTTTATTAAATTATAAAAACATCTACTAGCAGCGGAAAGAAACAACTGAAACTAAAAAGGTCATAAGTTATTACAACATACTAAAACAGTAAAAAAATACAACATCTACAAGTACAACATATTCACTAAGGTAAGTACAAAGTGAGACACCACAGGAACTTATATACGTCAGCCCAAAAGTGTGCTAAACTCTACTTGAACCAATAATGGACCTGAACCAGCACCAACTCTCCTACTTGATCAAATATGCATACATCCATCATGATTGGGAAAATGCAGGAATATGTCAGAAGTATAGTAATTTATGCTAAAACAATAAATACTGTGAACATGCACAAACACCGTCATCGGGAACCCCACTGATGACCAACAAAGCACATCATGCTCTTGGCGCATCCGCCATCTTTCCCCATCACACACACACACATGTATTTACAAACATAAATATAAAAACATAAATTTAAAGTACATTCCTACATACTCACAGTGCGTGTAGAACAAAATACCAGCCGCGCTACTTATTTGGAAGCTCAATGCCGCTTGCCTCCTCACCTGTCCAAGCTAAAATCATTAGCAACAACAAATAAATAGCTTAAATGCAAAAATAATTAAATAAATTGCATTTAATAACTCACATTGTATTATTTTTATCTTTTTTTTCACATAACAATGATTTTTAATACATTTAAACCTTAATTAATGAATTTCAAGTAAATTGCCAAAAATGGTTCAATACCCGTAACCGGTTACCCTCCAGAACCCGCAACCGGTTGCCCAATAGCCAACATACGCTACCGGTTGTGCCACCAAACTCACAACCGGTTGCGCCTTGTTTGAACGAAAATCCCAGAATTGCTTCAAACACTGTTCATTTTCATTACTTTTCTCAATTACACACTACAGAGGTTCTTATATATCCAATTCCACCAGAATCAACTACTGGATATGTAAGAAATCATCATCTAATCATAATAGAACACTTTTGATGCACTAAATCGAATCAATTCCTAACAATTTTACAAACCCACTTTATTAATCGATGCAAAAGATGAATTTCGTGAGGAACCCTAGTATGAAATCAATCACCGGGAAGAACTCACATAATAAAATCAAGATCAAGATCGCATAATGAAACTAAATTAAACTTTTTACCAATTCTTCTTCAAATCAAGACTTAGAACCAATTCTCTTCTCTTCTCCCCCTTCCTCTCTCTCGACTTATCAGCAGAAAATGAAATGATTCGGCACAATACAACAATTGTGTATTAAAACATGAGTGACAAAATCCACCGCTTAGATAAAATGACCAAAATGTCCTAATTATTCCGAGCATGCGTTACCAGTTACCCCTCTCAATGGGCAACCGGTTACCCATGTTGCAACAGTTTCACTCTTTTCCTCTCTTTTGTTGCACATTTTCAATTCCTAAGGTTTTAAACTACTGTCTTAATAATTCTTCTTCAAAAACTTCACAATAATAATTCTAACTCATCAAAACATTATTCTTATGAAATTTTCATAATAACTTAACTCTAACAACTTATAATTTCCATATTTTACATAATGAAACAATTAACAAGCACTTATTTAAAATAAATGACGCATTTTTCTAGACTGAGTCTTACAACTTTCCCCCACTTAGAAATTTTCGTCCCCGAAATTTAGAATACCTGTATCGAAGAGGTATGGATACTGGCTCCTCATACTTTCTTCCCCCTCCCAAGTGGCTTCTTCGGTCCCGTGATGCTGTCATATCACTTTGACCCATGGCACAACCTTTGTTCGGAACCTCTGTTCCTTTCAATCCACAATCCGTATCAGATTCTCCTCAAATGACAAATCTTCTTTCAGTTCTACCGGCACTGATTTCAAAATAACCTAGTGTACCCAATAAATTTCCGTAGCATCAATAGGTGAAATATATTATGTAATCACGACAATTCTACTCGCAATACTAGTCTATAAGTAGTTTCCCCAACTTTGTCCACAATCTCGTAATGCCCAATGTATCGCGGTGCAAGTTTACCCTTTCCTCAAAAATGCATCACCCCTTTCCACGGAGAAACTCGGATAAACACCCAATCCCCTACTACAAATACCAAATTCCGTCTGCATTTATCTGCATAACTTTTTTGACGATTCTGTGCAATTTTTAGCCTCTCCCGGATGATTCTAACCCCTTCTGCTGTCTGTTGTACCAAATCGGGTCCTAACAACAGTCGTTCCCCAATATCGTCCTAACAAATAAGAGATCGGCATCTTTAACTATACAGTGCTTCGTACAGAGCCATACCAATACTACAGTGATAACTATTATTGTAGGCAAATTCCATCAGTGGCAAATAGAAATCCCAACTACCAACAAAGTCCAATACACATGCTCGTAGAATATCTTCAATTACCTGTATCGTACGCTCAGATTTCCCATTTATTTGCGGATGAAATACTGTACTAAATTTCAAAGCTATACTATAACATTCTGTAAACTAACCCAGAATCTCGAAGTGAATTTCAGATCCCTATTGCTAATGATAGACACTGGTACCTCATGTAGCCGGATAATCTGTTCCACATACAATTGCACATACTTTTCAACTTTGTAGGTTGTCTTGATAGTCAGAAAATGAGATGATTTTGTCAGACGATCCACTATCACCCATATAGAATCATAACCTGATTTAGAACGTGGCAACCCAACAATGAAGTCCATCGTCACATGTTCCCATTTTCATTCTGGTATTGACAAATTCTGTAATAATCCTGTCGATCTCTGATGTTCAATCTTCACCTACTAATATGTAACACATTTGGAAACAAATTCAGCAACTGCCCTTTTTATTCCTTTCCACCAAAATTTTTGTTGTAGATTTCGATACAACTTTGTGCTAGCCGGATGCATAGCATAAGCGAATCCATGTGCCTCTTCTAGAATTTCATACTTTAGAATGTCATCATTCAAAACATACAGTCTCTCACCAAAAACAAGAATACCATCTTCTCGGATATGAAAATCAGATAACTCTATGAGACCCCGCCCCATAAATTACAATTTTAATAAATAAATTAAATAGAATATTTTGGGAATGAGCTAATATTTAATTAAAGTCATTTTGGGCTTGGTTTTAGATTTAAAATGTCATGCCCCGAATTTTCAAACCATTTGTTTTGAAAAGGGACAAAAGAATGATTAGTTACAAAATCATATTTTATCAAACCACATGACAAGAGGCCGTGAATAGTAAAACCACTCCTTTGCAAATCCTTTACAATATGAAACTTATTGAAAATGAGATACAACCATACCTCTACACAAAACTTGCTTGCAATGAAATGACATTACAACTCTTTAAATAAAGAGAATGTTAGTGGGCTACAAGGGGAAAAAGAGGGGGAAAGCTATAGTGCAGAAATGAAATAAATATGAAATGCTCCTCACACAGAAAAGGAACTAGAGCAAGCCAGAGCCAACTCCTCACTACTAGCTATCCAACTCTGCAACCCTGCAAAGAACTATAAAAATAAGGGTGAGTCATAAAGACCCAACAAATATGCACCTATCAAGTGCAAATGCAATTATGGTGATATGTGCAAGTGGTGTGAATCCCTATGATGCAATCCCAAGCATGCTATTACTCACACATTTCCAGCACCACTACCAAGTCACTTCCACAACCAAAGTCCTTAAGTCTAACCAAGACTTTCATCCACACAAGTATACTGAAAGATAGCCCAACCATTTAACCTTATTCAAGGCCAACAACAAGATAAGTCACAACCCTCTCTTTACTAAGTATCCCCTTATCCACACAACTAGGCAACCCACACTAGTGCAACCGTAAGGGTCAAGGGTCTCAATCACGATCGCAACGACATGGCAAACTATCACATCATCTAGGGAGAACATTCTCAAGAACACAACCCATCTACTACAATACCAATGCCTTCAACTATTTATGAAGAACCACATTTCCACCGTTGGGTAATTCCACGACTTAGCCAAATATCAACTACTGGCTAATTCCACGACTTAGCCAAATATCAATGACTAGCTAATTCTACGACTTAGCCAAATATCAATGACTAGCTAATTCCACGACTTAGCGCATACTCGCAAAATCCACCGAATGATATCGAACATTACTAATCTTTTCCTTTCCTCTATATACATAACTATATAGGTACACATTGGTGAATTGATTTATCTTGAGATTAGTTTGTTCGGCTCCCGGCTTAACACAACTTTGAAACTAAGTCACACGAGTCTCGACCGCCTCACTAAATAAGGACCGGCTTACCCCAATGTGGACTACACTTTAAAAGCATCACATGAGTCTCAAACCGTCCCACGAGTAAGGACCGGCCTACCCCAAACATGGACCATCACTTTGAAAATCAATTTGGTAAACCATTAAGCCCGGGATCGATTTAGAGTCTCTTTGGTGAGGACAATGATGGACTCACTCACGTCGAAGTACTACGAGGAATGCACTAACACACGAGGTGCCACGAGGGATGCACCATCACACGAAGTACCACGAGGGATGCACTATCATACGAGGTGCCATGAGGAATACACCAACTCACAAAGTGCCACGAGGGATGCACTAATTTACAAACATTCGAAGACCACATCGTTTGGTCATCCACACACCACGTTATTTTTGTTGGTTGTTTAATAGGTAAGTTCACGAGATTGACGAGTTCAATCAAAGGGAATGAGTTTCCCAATCCTAGTGACGAATTCACTTCAAAGGGACGAGTTCCCATCTAAGTGTGATGAATTCACACGTCGACACATAGACCTCAAGTCTAGTCATCCAATCAACCAATCCAAGGGCACTACATCGTAGGGACGAATTACCAATCCAAGTGTGACGAGTACACACATCGGTATCCAATTCTCTTCACTAAGGCATTTCACCAAACACCTATTGTGCATAAGTGCGCTCAAGGGTCATAGTCACCAAGGACACCTAATCCAACATCCAATCCATCACCCATGAGTTCAAGGCCACACACAATGGCCTAGGTGAGATCACCCAATTCATCCAAGACCACACCCAAGGGCCTAACCAAGACTTAACAAATCTACAAAATCATGAATTATGCACACAAGCCCCTCGGGCATTCTATTAAACACCTAGTAGACACAAGATCACCGCTCAATTCCACTAATTTACACTCCTAGGACAAAACCCCCAATTTCTATCAAACTTCCACATTTCAAATTACATGTCCTAGGCATGAAATTCACTACCTCACATCCTCACAATCACCAAGAACCCTCAATTCTAATACAAGGATGCTTCCAATTTTATTCAATCAAAACATGTAAATTTCATGATTTCTCAAACATGGTTTTTATAGAAATTCTTTAGGTTAAGTTCTTGAAAATCATTTAGGTGACCTAACACAATCACACGAGCACAAGATAGAGGCGTATTTACCTCAAGCTCCAACAATGGAGAAAACCCTAGCTGTGAAGATATCGGTACCGATGAACCTATGCACATCAATGGACATGGGAAGTTAAGGGGAATCAAGGTCTCCAAATAGCCAACATGAGAAAACCACTTTACAAATTGACTTACCCGAAAATTTTGGAGGATGACTTCGATACCTAGGTTGCCGGAAAGCCCATGCCGCGGGGAACAACCTTCCTTCTTCGCAAAACTTCAACGGGGCTTTGGAGGAGGGAGATATGCTAGAGAGAAGGGAGAGAGAAGGCTTCCATGAAGGTAGAGAGAGAGAGCTAGGGCAATAAATGAAGGGGATGACCTTAATTTCGTACAAACTTTCATATATGTAGCCCCCACTTGAAATGACACAAATGCCCTTAATGAGCCAATTCTGGGATCTGTGCACCGGTGCAACCCTTCTCTGCATCGGTGCAAACCTACACTGGAATCTAACAGATTACTTTTGCACCGGTGCAAGCTTATACTGCACCGATGCAAACTTGGTCCGGACTGAACAGTGAGTTTGTACACTAGTGCAACCTCTCCTTGCACCGATGCAAACTCCAAGAACACCCTGCACCGGTGCAAACTTACTTTGCACCGATGCAAATACCTCCTAATGTGATATTTCTAATCCAAACTATCCCAAGACTTCCCCGAGACACTCCGAATCAAATATGAACCATATGGGTGAATCGAGAAGGAGTTCAACACCTAATTCTAATCACCAATCTAAGACAAGGAATCCAAGAATCGATTAGAAGCTTAAATATAAAGAAAATTAAGTTAGGAAGCCCAAGAAGGTAAGCCCAACTGAAAGGAGGTAGGCCGGACCAGCTTGGTTCGGGCCAGCCAACCAGCCCAGCTCAGCCCGGATGCCAGCTGTACGGCAGCAGCTCTGCTGAGCTGCAGGGTCAGGTCCTATCCGGACTGACCGGTCTCTTGACTGATAGGACAATACGTCACAGGTTACAAATTGCCATGTCAGGAGATCAAACCTGACCCGGATTGGACAGGTCACTGCACCATTCGGCAGAATTAAGGAAGGGTCTAATCGAGTCATTAATGCACCAACCCCTCTGAATTCCTATATAAACAGCCATTGTGAAGCATTGAAGTCCCACCAAACCCCTCCGTGCACTCAAGTTCTAGTGAGATAAGCTCTGAGCTCCGGACACTCAGCTGTTCGACAGACCTTCCCAACCTCCGATATACTTGCCCGACCAGCCCTTGCTCTTCAAAAACTCTCCAGATCACTGTTCCAGCACAGAAGACCTCCACTAACCGGACCATCACTCTCCAAACAGACCTCAGCTCGACAACCACTTAACAGAGTAGCAGCCCAACTCAGGTAACCACTTGGCCTTCGGTTATAAATCCTATGTCTTTGGTTCTGTTCGATAAGTCCACCAAAGGACTTGGTCGCACTGTTATCAGCTCTACAGCCTTCCTTTGGCTCAGACTAGGGGCAGAGCTATTTGGAGGGGGGAGGTGGCACATGCCACCCCAAAATTTTTTTACTAGATTAAAAAATTGTTAAATTATTTAAAAATATTATATTTACACCCTCGTATATATGGGTCTCATATTAAAATTTTAATTTGTTTATTAAATTATTATTATTTTATAGAATATATAAAGTTATTGTAAATGTGACACCCCCAATTTTTATTTCTGGCTCCGCCACTGGCTTAGACGAAGCAACCCAAACCCTTGTATTTTAACTCGAAAATATTCCAGTGTTCGGCACTTGGCCAAACATCTGGACAACCCCTTTTGACCCTCCGGTTGAACTTACTTCAGCTCGGAAAACACAATCGAACCATTCCAGAACACCTCTGACCATCCCCATAGCATTGCCGACCTCCTACTTACCGGAGCACCAGTGCTCAGCATGATAAAAGGAAGAGAGAATAGAGGCGAGCTACTGCCAGACTATCACAAGCTACAGAGATGAGAGAAGGATTTGGCGAACCGCAGCCCATTCGGTCGGACTTTGTGAGAAGAAATAAGAAGGATGCTACTCCGGCTGTTGAGGTTTCAACCCAAGTGCTGCCAACTCTAGGGGCCAATATTCCAACCACTCTGCCTGCTGAAGCCGTGACTCTGGCACCTGCTGCCAGAGACAAGAGGCCGAGGGAAGATTCATCCGACAGTGAGGCTCGCCAATCCCTGAAATAGACGGAACTATCGGCTCCTAGTGATCATGGGAAGCAGTCGGTCGGAGAGGGCGAGATCTGGCAGTCGCGGCTTATTCGGGGCGACGTCAAAGAGGTGTTGGTGGCCGAGAGTGTAGTCTCCAATAATGATCTGGCCTACAGCTTCGCCCAACTACTCGAGTCTTCGGGGAATGTAACCTCCCTACCGACCACCCTTACATCCCGTCTAGACCGAGGCTTCGCCTCATTGATCGAGGTAATGCTCCGACTGATTAGTCCAGATCTTAGAACTTAATGTTTTGCTTTGCTGACTGTTTTGTATTTCTCAGGGAATCATCTGCTTCTCGACCAGTTATCCCAAA
>NMUG010002315.1:0-16189 GCA_002855965.1 Monotropa hypopitys | reverse complement strand
ATAACCGGTATGGAAACCGGCATACCGCCCGGTATGCCGGTCGGCACACCGATTCCATACCGGATTTGGGACATTTTGGGCAGTAGGTTTGGCCTTTACAAGGGGGCCGAAATTTGTACTAACCGGCATACCGGCCGGTATGCCGGTCGGTATACCGGTCCCATACCGGTTGCCTACCGGCCTTTGTATTTTGGTGCATATTTAAATTTTAAGTTCAAAAATATTACAAGTATGCCCCTACAACGGCTACAAACGGCTATATTGAGATTCAAGGCTATTTAAAGAGTGCCAAAGACTTGGGAAGAGCTCTTATAACTCCTACAAGCCTCCATACATACACGAAGATCTCAAAGAACTCTCTCTCTCTCTCTCTTTCAAGCTTTATTCTTACACTTTTATATTTGAGGCTCGAGATTGTAGTAGTTGTAGGCATTCATTGTCATATTCTCGAAGCCTACTTTGTAAGGAGAATTTACTTCTCCATTAGTTCTTGCTACTCACATTTATTGAAGTCCAAAGAAGATGTTCTTTGGCATTTAAGGAAGGTGGGAGCCACCTTAGGAAGGAGCTCAAAATTATAAGGGTTAGACAACTACTCATAAGTTGTAAAGGGTTTGTCAACCACCCAAAGGTTGAATAGATAGTGAAACTCTCACTACAATAGTGAGAGAACTGGATGTATAGTTGGAGATTGGATCCTCCAACCAAACCACTATAAAATCCTTGTCTCATTTTCTCTTTCTCTCTCACTTGTTTTATTTTCTTATCTCTCAAAGCTTACTTAGATTAATTCTTGTTCATTGCCGAAATTAATATCATAGTTGCTTTAGCAATCTATTCATCAAGAACCAACACAAAACCGGAAACCACGACCTCTTGGGTCTAGTCCCCCAAGAACCTATGGTGTAACGAAAGGAGTTGAGTTGGTGCTTTGAATAGATTAGTTCTTGAACTAATTAATATTAATCTCTTAGCATCTTGTCTTTTTTATTATATAGTTTAAACTTGTAGTTAGACTTGTCTTATTTCAAGTAAATTTTTATTTGTTCATTATAATTTTATACCAATTTACCCCCCCTATTGGTTGCTATTTGACCAACAATTTAAGATTTTCCCGACCTTGTACTTGTGGGTTCTCGGAAATATCAACGAGACCCCATGAATATACACAAAGTGTATTCAAGAGAGAGAGAGAGAGAGAGAGTAGGGAATGCCCCATGGTGTGTCTTGGCTCAAAAGGGTAATTCCCCTTATATAGTTGCTGAAAAAGGAGAAAATAATGGCTAGGTAATGTGAGATGTGCTAACATGCGATCTCCCATTTTGGACAGATTGCACAGTCATTAAGAAATCCCAATTTGAGAGGTTTTTCTCCAAAGAAGCGACCTTTCATTAAAACATGAAATTTGTAGATAACTTAATTTTAGGGGGGCATGTGTTACCAAAAATCATGTTTTTTGGGCGCACGCCTTCAAAATGTGATTTATAGGGACAAAAAGTTGCGGTACGAAAATAGTGTTTTGCAACATGCGGTCTTCTAATATTTATGAAGGGTTTTCTTTAGACACGGAGGGTGATTTTGTGGTTTGAATTTTGGCATATGGCTCATGGAGTATTCCAGGACTATCATGGGAAATCTCTATCCCTCGTGTGTAAAGTTGAGAGCTTTCATCATCGGGGGGATTTTGGTGTAACATCCTTCGTTGGCTATTGTGATTATTTGACTTCTTGTTCCTTGATATCGGTCGTTGGTGGTTGCAGTTGTGTCTTGTCGAGCCTATCCCTTCATAGGAAGCAAATCTTCGTTTTTGTTGTCGTAGCTCTTGAACCTATCCCTTGCAGCGGATGATGGATTTAGTGGCAGTTTGTTGACGAATTCTTGTTTTCCCTTTTAGTGAGGATGATACTTTTGCATGCGATTGGTTAACCGTCTCTTGAGTTCTCTTTCTTGTGGTCATAGATGAACTCTTTGTTCGAGATTCGTTGTAGAAGAATGTCATGTGTCTTGACGTTGGTGGCCCGACGGTCGTTCTTGTGAATGGAAATCTGTAGTGCTCTTGCGATTGAGCCTTGAACTCTGTTTCACTTCTTGAAGTTGATATCTGGAACTTGTCGTTGGTATGGTTGGCTTCGATTGTTTCTGGGTGGTGGAGTCGTGACTCCCGTTCTCATTGCGTGATAGACTTCTTGCTTGGTACGGTTGTAGCTGAAGTTTGTTTACTTTTGGGATTGATTGGGTCTCCCTAGGGCGTATAGTTCCTTGTGTGAGTTGTGGAACCCTAGAATAACCTTGCTTATGGGATTGAGATTTGTGGTTGCTTCGTGATGTGTTAGTACTTGGTGGTCTAGCGATTGTAACTCCTTGGGAAGTGAGGATATCTCGGTTTGGTAAGGCCTTGTCATGGCAGAGATTGTATGTGTGGTTCACTTAGGATGTGAAGTGTCCTTGGGATTAGTAAGTTCTCCTTTCATGTTAGTACCAAGTGATTGATGTTGGTAGTGTTCTACCCTTACTTGATGTAAGAGTTAGTTTTGACTTGTGATTTGAGGTTACTTGATGATTTGCGTTGTACTTAGTGCCTTGTGATTACGGTTACCCTTTGGTTGAGATAGAAGGATAAAGAAATTTTAGTATGGTATCTTATTCTTGTAGAGGCACTAAGTTGTGACTTGAGGTCTTTCGAGATGGACTGAGTTGTTTGGGTCCACTGTTGGCTAGGCAGTTACTTGGTTATTTGGATGTTCGGTTACTTAGTTAGTCGGCTGTGTGGCTAATTGGAAAATTGGTTGTGTGTTCATTTGGGTATTTGGTTAGTCGGTCGTGTCGGTGATTTGATTGTTTGATTAGTTGGATTGTGGAATAACTTGAGAAATAGCCTTGTGTTGAAATTGTCTCGATTGGTTATTGGGTTGTTGTGTGAATTGGGTGTTAGACCTCCTTTTGAGGTACCTTGGTGTTTGTTCGATGAGTTGACGTTGTCCTTGATGTGTTGTGAGTTAGGAAAGTGGCTTAAGGATTTTGGTCCTCTTTTGAGGTATTGGAGTGATAGTGCGTGTGCAACTATCTTGGGTTTTCCTGGAAGTGGTGTTTGTGTTTCTTATGTTCTTGGGTGATAGCGTGGAGAGTAAACGATTTTGGGTTGAGAGATAGAAGTGTGATGGTCTTGTTTGGCGACTTAGAGCCTTGGAGTGTGGATTTGACTTGAAGTCATTGCGTTGGAAAGAGATGAATAATTTGGTTGATGGTTTGAGGTGGCATGTGTCTTGCTTGGGATTTGGATGTGAGAGTTAAAATTGTTTTCTCACTTCGGTGTGAAGTCATAGGAGGTGGATCGTAGCTTGGGTGACTCTTTCGCTTTGTCTTGGTTGTGGAGTGTTGTTGGCCGTATGCCCCTCTTAACATGTTGAATTCCTCCTTGTTTAACCTTTACGGGATCGGTGAGTGGATGTCGTTCCTTGGATTGTTCATTGTCTCTTCTACTCTCGTGGACCGATGTGCTTGATTGATGGTCTCTACCATCATTGTTGGAAGTGTTGTCGCGTGCGCTTGTTCCGTATCCTAGTCGCTGTTAGAATTCCTTGTTCGTCGGTAATGTGTGGTTTGACTTCCCCCGTCCCTTGTTTGTCACTTGTTGGCTATTGCGGAAGCTGTGCATTGTTTAGGAAATCTTCTGGCTCCTTGTTTCCTACTCATGGTGTTGTAGTTGACTTTCCCTGTTTTCCTATCGATTGCTCGTGGTGCATTTGTTCTCATTCGTCGTATCTTCGTACGAATACAGATTGTTGTCATATCCGTTGGCGCCGTGTCCATTTGCGTTTGGATACTCCTGTTCTGTGATGTTGTCTCCCTTTCGAGCTTGTTTGAGAGTGTGTTGTGGGATTGGTTATGGTTGGTGTGATCAGTGAAATGGATTTACTTTTGTGTTGTGCAGCTGTGTTGCGAGCGTTGGGGTAGAATATGTGTGTCTCTTTGAAGTCGACTGTACCGACTTGGATTGTGGTGATGTTTGGCGTGACCGATGTGCGTAGTCCGTGTCATGTGGTGTAGGAATGAACATGAAGGATTGTTTTGAGAAGGTGACTGGCCAGCACATCTCAAATCAAACTTCTTAGTCATTCTGGTATCGCTCTAGGTGTGTGCGGGTTAGTTTGTGAGATTTTGACTGTTCGTTTCTTCTTTTGGTGGCATTGTGGTCGTTTGGTGTGATTTGGGTGGCATGGTTGTTGTGTGACCATCCCTTACGGGTTGTCTTGCTTTCAAATCCTACTTCGTATCGGGTGGATTGTTCGTACCTTGTTCGAAAACCTATTTCGGGTTTGTTTTGCGCATTCGTGGTGATAAAGTCATTGTGGACTTCCTTGCGCTGTATCCTCGGCGTATCAGAGTATCCTAGGTGTATCCTTAGTGTATCGGCATGTCCTAGGTGTATCCTTGGTATATTAGCGTATCCTTACCGTATCGGTGTGTCCTCGGCGTATCATCGACATGTCCTTAGCGTGTCGGCGTATCTGTACCGTATCCCCTCGTATTCTTGGCGTTTCGACACTTGGAAATTTTCCCGGCATGTTCACATTGTGTCGTGGCATGTTCTAGGACTTTGTAAAATTTTCTGAAATTTTTCGGGGCGATCTTCTTGCGATTTGACCTCCGTAGCGCGTTTTGTTCGAAATGTGCATTTCTTGCTTGTTGGCCGGTTTGGGAACTGATGGTTGCGCGAAAACCTTTTTCCTTGGAAACTCTTGACTCTCTCGAGGATGATCTTGTTTGTGTAATGACGGTTCTTCCTTGGCATGTTGGTTTTGCATCGTACTCCGTACCTTGCGACGTGTTGCGCTCTTAAGGAAGGTTGTTGGACTATTCGGTTTGCGATTATGGTTGGGCGTTGTTTTGGGTGAAATTGTTGTCGATTGTGGATCTCTTTTGGCGTTGTTTGTTCGTTGGTGGAGTTGTTTCGGTTGGTAATCTCCTTGTTGTTGTTGTCGGTTCTCTTTGCGAACCTATTCAAGTGTTTGGTGCTTTGGGCGGCGTTCTCCTCGTGGTGTTGTGTTTCGGCTCTTTACTTTGGAAATTTCGAGGACGAAATTTTTGTAAGAAGGGTAGTTTGTCACATTCCGTAAATTTCAGTTCGATTCGTATTCGTTCGATGAATAATTCGTTAGAAATCAATTTTAAAACAAGTTTTTGAATATCAAAAATATTCATTTCATCGTATCGAGTGCGAATGTATCGTCGGGAAATCCCGTTGAACCTCTTCTCTTGGTTTAGTGTTTGTCCAAGGCGTATCGGGAGGGCCTTGGAACCATTCTTCAACTTTTTGGCATTTTGGTGCAGTTGCACCAGTGCAGAATGGAGTTGCACCGGTGCAGGTACTGTTCAGAGTGCACTGCCTTCTTTTGAAGCAGTTTTCACCGGTGCAGGTTTTGTTGCATCGGTGTAGAGTGGCTCCTGTAGGTTCTGTTCAGGTTTGCATCGGTGCAGGTATGGTTGCACCGGTGCAGAGGCAGTTTGCATCGGTGCAGGTGGAGTTTGCACCGGTGCAGAGAGGTTCTGGGTTGAGGCAGTAAGGGTGCAAATGGAGTTTGCACCGGTGCAGACCTGACTTGCACCGGTGCACCTGCTGTTCGGACCAAATCATTAAGGGCAAAGTTGTCATTTCATCTAGGGGCCCTATATATTGGTTCCTTGGTCGAGTTAGGGCATTTGTTGCCCCCATTTTCCAAATCTCTCTCATTCTCTCCTCCCTCACCTCTCCCTGTTCCTTCTCTCTTGAATACATGGAGATCCATGGTGAATCTCAACAAAACCAAAGAAGAAATCTTGCTCCCCTCTCCTTCCTCTACACGGCAACACCCTTGGATCGTTCGATTGCGGTAAGTCTTCCTCCTCTCCAAAACCTAGGTTTGAGATTTTGTACTCGTCTAAAGTTTTGGTATTCTTTAACATTGTAGTGCATTGCGAGAGCTTCGCAATGGCGGGTTTTGTTCACTCCGGCGGTCATGGAGGTTTTCCGACGACTTTTCCGGCAAGTGTCACCGGAGCTCCGGCGAGGTAGAGTTCTTCCGTCCCTCTCGTTTGTATTGTTGGTATTCTTGCTTCTCCCTTTTATGTTTTGTGAAAATTCGTCGATTAGGTGATTTTGCAAAATTATGAAATTGGTGTTGTCGGTCATTGTTCGCTTAAATTGGTATCGTATATGTACGGTCTAGAGTCTCTACGCATTCCTTAGTAGATCATTCGTTCGGTTCCGAGTTAATTCTTGAAAAGTCCCAATTTGATGAAAATGTGTCGTCGTCGATTTAATAAATTTAATTGGGAAAAAATACTTGTGTTGGACACTCCACGGGAGGTTTGTGGGTTTAAACATATTTGTGACACGTTTTTGAAAGGAATCGAACTAAATGGAATGGTTTGCGAATGATTGACATGTTTTGGTGAAATGAACGGAAATGTTTTGGAAAGGAACGTTTTTGTGAATAAACGGAATGTGTTAAAAGAAATGAAATGAACGTCACATTTGGAACACTATGTTGACTAGGAGGTTGTTGCCCTAGGTCACACGGAATGATTGAACGAAATGATAAAATATGACATGGTACTCGATAAGAGGAATTGGATATTGATGAGTGGCTATGATTCGGGTTGCTTACCTTGTGTAATTATTTAGAGTGGCACACGACATTGCGCAATGGGGGTCTGACTGGGCCCTCCCGGCGAGTCGGGAAAGACAAAGAATGATACGACATGGAGTTGACGAGCTCCTATGCGGAACTAGCCGATACTCCGTGATTGTTGATTGATATTTTCCTTGCTCCTACTAGAAAGAACGGAAATAGAATACACGTTATACTTAGAATATAATGGGAATTGGAACACGTTTATATACGGAGAACGAGTCTTTTACTTAGTGTGAGTCGACACTTGAACATAGTTCCCTTTGGCCTTGTCTAGGCAACTGTTTTGGTGGACGTTGGATACTGTTGTTTCTCTTTCTCGAGTCTTGGTTAGACACTGATTTTACTACTTTACTTTACGTTGAGTCGATAGTAAAATATTTGAAAGAGAATAACTGTTTGTGAATGATGAGATCCATTGCATTGTACCATTTGCATTCCTTGCACTGTCACTCACTTGCACCCCAATAGTATAGACGTTTGGAGATGGATTATCTCTACCAGGCGGTTGTGCCTGACCCTCTACTTTTGTAGGACTTACCCCTTGGACTTGGAGCCGCTGGATCCTTCGTAGGACTTGAGGCTGGACCGGACTGTAGTGATAGGTCGCCTTTCTATTTCAGTACTATACTCTCTTTTCTTTATTGTTGGCCATCTTGTACATGATGAATTTATAAATCCTATTTTGGCCTCTATCATTTTAGTTGATGCATCTTGTAAAGGGTTATGATGTAAAACCCTACTAGCATCATTTTATCTTCGTTTCATTTTAGTATTGGGCAATCATTGTAATAATGATAGTAATGGTTAGTGAGTCGAGTTGGTTGTTTTACCCTTTGGTTTGTATACTCTTTTCCCATTTAACACTTCTCAAAAAACATATATGTTAAAATTTGGGAGTGTTACACCCACATTGCTTGGTGGATGTAAGTTGTGTGTGCTATAAATAATAGATCATGAAACTACCTTACACAAAGCCTTTTAAAGCCGTACGGGTGTCAAAGCCCATTGGAATATCCCATGCTCGTCCTGGATTATTCCAAGAATGGGTGACCCCTTGGGAAGTCCACTGGGACTTGGCGGCCAAAGCAGACAATATTGTGCAGGGTGGGGGTGGGTCGTTACATGAACACCTGGAAATATAGGATTTCGGTAGAGCTGTCTTGATCCACTAGAATCCTGTCTACTTCAAACTTATTGACGTTGAGTGTTATTACTAATGTGTCACTGTGCGAGAAGATGACTCCATCTAAATCCACATCAGAAAATGTAATTTGGACTGCTTCCACATTATCATCTCTTTTCCTCTTCTATCCGAGCTGAAAGACATGGTGTTCAGATGCCTCCCTCTTATTCTGAGCTCTAGCTTCGTTCTAATGAACATGCTCTTCATCTCCATGGATCATGTGAATAATGCCTGCAGTGGTCTGGTCCTCATCTGAACAATCACCCCGCCTATCCACCCGCCTAGGCATGTTATCCTGTGCAGGTGTTTGAGCGAGATATTGTTTCAAATGACCAGCCTCCACAAGCTCTTCCAAATATTGTTTGAAGGCCTGACACTACTCTGTCATATGTACGAACCACTGGTGATACTGCACTTCAACCCTGTTGCCTCCAACTCTTCTCGGTTTACACCCTGCTGCGCGGGCCACCTCTAGAATGGCTCATTCTGAAAGGGGTAAACCAGACAGAATATAGGAACATTGAACGTGGTCCTGATTGCCTTACATGATTCCGGACCAGGTATGGGCATCCTCAAGACAGGAAGCCTGTTGAGATTAGTTTGATGCGCATCAGGGGCTTGTTCCCTCTTCTCGAGGAAACATTGAATGTGGTCCTGATCGTTGTATGTTTTCATGTACCTCTCGGCGTACTCCCTAAGATTCTCATTAGACCGTTTTCTCAACAACGTCAAAGAATCGAAGTGTTTTGGAGCAGCTCGATTGGTCATGAAACGTCCAACGAACATCTCGGCTAATTGCTCCCAACTGGTGATTGACTGTGTTGTTGGTTTGTGATACCAAGTAAGTGTTGAGCGCCTAAGACTCGACGCAAACATCCTACAGTAGAATGATTCATCACCCTCATAGAGGATGAGAGCTTGCTAGTAATCCTTAAGATGAGCAATCGGGACAACTTTCCCATCATATTTTGGAAAGTTTGGAAGAGTAAAACCCATTGGGATCCTATAAGAGTTGATCTCTCTGGACAAAGGACAGGACATAATCTGCTGAACTGCACGCTTAGCAGTCTCCTGGGCAGTTCCCCTACCCCTGAGACGCTCCTCAATTCACTTCCGCAAATCATTGATCTTTATTGGGACTGGATTGTTGCCCCCACCTGAATTTTGTAAGACTGGGATATGAACCCTGGGACGAATCTGGTCCCTAAGATCTCGTACAGAACTTATGGACCTGGCTGGATGCACCTCATTCACTTGACTCTTTGTTCTGCTATGGTGCTCACTGGGTTGTTGGGGGTCCCTAACCACCCGCCTCCATCTCTGAAGGGGGGTGGGGGTGGAGCCCTTCCTCCCCTGTTCGCACCAGGTACCCTCCCTAAGGCATTAGGCGCCATTCCCTGGCCCCCAACAGCCTTTGGGTAGGTATTGGTTGTTCGTCTTTCGTGGCTTTCTAACAGACCAATCACCGACGGCGCTTGATCCCCAAGCTTGGGATTCTGCTGCTAGGCCATGTGTTCCATCTCCCTTTCCAAGCGTTTGATTGTGTCTGTCTACGCTTTCACCAGTTCCACAAGGTCCTCATCCCTAACAGATCTAGATTGGGATTGAGAACCCAGAGACCGTGTCCTGCTATCTTCTTTGTCTGAATATTCGTCATCCATGTTCAAATACTCCTCGTCTTCCAGATTCCCATCATCTATCATTTCAACTTTTTTTCCCTATCAATATGTTGACTTGGTCCTCCTCTCACAAATTTTTGAAAACGGGAATGACCCTTGGACTTCTTTGGTGCTGGTGGTAGTTTAGGGTGATTCTTCATAGCCCTCTTACTATCTCCAACAGTCCTCATTTGTACTCGAATTTCATTGTCTCTTCTGATTGCCATCTCCCACTATTTTTCTTCAAACTGACACGTAGCTTTCTCCTTTGAACTTTGCGTGAGGATTTCCCACAGACGGCGCCAGTTGTGCATGGATAAAAATACCCCGCTTGATATTCTTTTGACTTTGCTTGCTGATTGGATTTCAACAGTTCTTCTTCCTTCCTCATCAGTTTCCTTTTGCAACCACAAATAATGGTTATAAGACCCCCCGCCTCTGTGGCTTGGAAGGCCCTCCGATGATTAAGTTAGTTCCAAAAGAACAACTTAATATAAATCGAAATAAAGAATTAGAGAGAGAATTGCAGTTGGCAGGATAAAAGTTACCAGAAAATATGAGCTGGTCCCCTTCATGGTTTTCATCTTTCTCTTTTTGTATGCCTCTCTCTCCTTCATTAATGCAACCTTCCAACTTCTCGACTTCTCATCAAGAAAATGGATGAATCTATACAGAAGACTTCTCACCTCCCCATCCGTTCAATCCATCTGACTAATCACATTCTACCGTTTAACTTCCTCCTTATTTCTACTACACTCACTTGGCTAAATAATAGTTGGAACGTGCATTGACTAACTTCTACTCATTAACTAATGCATGTACGTCCCGCCCATGTTATAGTTGAGTTGAATGTGTGAGACCCCCTCGCGATTAAATAGTATTTTTCATAATTAATTTAATCATTAGAAATATTTTCGAATTATTGTTAGTAATTAGAAATCATTTGGGTTAGATTTGGACCTAAGGGAATTTAAGAAGCAAGCTAGGGGGCCCAAGGAAGAGCCCAAAGCCATTCGGCAGCCCCAGACAGTCCAGCAAGCCGGACCAACCCTATCCGGACCAAGCCCAGCTTAGCCCAAACTCGCAGTACAAACCGACCGCCCACCCCGGATCTGTGCCAGCTGCGCGGCAGCAGCTCTGCCGAGCTGCAAGGTCCAGTCCCGTCCGGACTGACCGCCGCCTGACTTTGATGGGACAAGTCAGTCGCCGGTTTCAGACTGTCCTGCAGGTGCTCAGACCTGCATTCGATGTGACAAGTCTCTGACTTGTTCTGCAGGAATAAGGTTGCGTCCTATCAGCATTGAATGATCCCAACTACCACCCCAACCCCATCCGAACCCCTATATAAACCATCCTTTGGAGCATTCATTTCCCCACACCAGCCCAGTCGTGCTCTAGAGAGAGAGAACCCTTGTTGCCGACGTCCCTCTGTTCGGCAAGGCTTAGCACTTAGGATATTTCTTGTTCGGCAGAAGTCCTACCGGACCATTCTGTCCTACCCAAAGTTCCCATAGCTTTTTGTTCGGCAAGAATCTATTCGGTCGGCCAGTAACCTCAGGTAACCCTTTAGTCCTCCGGTCATATCTTATCTTAAAGTTTTGCCCTCATTCTTGTTCGACAAGTCCATTCAATGACTTGGCCGCACTAGAGTTGCCCGGCAGCCTCTGCTTGGCATAAACCAAAGCAGCCCAGACCCTTAGGTCTCTGTTCGGCAGTTAGGCCTTCGGCCATGACCATTCGGACAGAACCTGTGACCCTACGGCTAAACTTGTTGTAGCTCGGCAGGTATGCTGGACCAATCCCCCCGAGTCTGCTGACCCTTCCCGCACCATTTGCCGACCTCCCGTCTGCCGGAGCACTTCTTCTCGGCAAAGGGACTGTTCGCCTTTGATTTCTTTCAGCTTTTTTTGAGCTCGGCTAAATAGCCAACAACTCGGGCCTTTAGACCAAAGTCTTGCAAATCCCCTTGCTGACCTTTTCGACCAACCATTATATCCGAAGCACCATTTCCCGCGCAGCCTAACTCTCTAATACCCTCTGTTGGTAGCTCGGCAACCTGTTGTCCCCCAGAGCATCTATTCGGCAACCTCTTTGCTCGGCAGAACTCAGCTCGACGACTTTCTGTTCGGTAGTACCTTTAGCCCAGCAGGCCAACTGCTCGGCAAAACCTTAGCACGGCATAGGGACCCTTCGGTCCAGAACTCCCCGTAGCCGACTGACCACTGTCCTCCGGACAGAAGGCTTTCGGTCACTGTGTCACCGGAGCTCGACCAATCGGCCAGAGCAGTCTGACCTTCCCTTAGGCCGACAGCTCAGTTCGACAGAGACCTTTTAGTGTTCGGTAGAAGCTTATGTTTATATTGTATAAAATAGTATTGAGGCTATTGAGCCAAGAAAAGCCTATTATGATTAACATCTTGAAAAAAGGATAAGAACTTGTGTTAAACTTTTTTATACATGGAAAAACAAATGTGGAAACTGTTTTATGTGATTCTCGTCACGGACATGTCATGGCCACGGAATACGGTCAAAAACGGATAAGAGTCCGAATGCTGGGGACAGGGTCAGATACCATGCATACATGGACATGCTATAAGGTTGGGACCAAACCAGATGGTCATTGGATGATATCATACCACTTTGCAAATTGCGGGGTAGCTCCCCTTGTTTTCTGGTACCGTGGAGGCTGTAATTGATTGTTCGGATGAGACCGGTTGACAGTCACACAACTCGGGTGGATTACCCAAAGCAATCAATATGTACTTGTACAGGTTCATGAACGAAAGATGAAGAAAATCTGAAATGACCGGAATGGGTCAATGATACTACTCTTGAGGCTATATGAGCCACTCATACTCTGTTATCTGAAATGATTTTACTTGCAGGAAATAATCTTGGTTGTCCATGAAACTTGTGGGCTGGACATGTACTAAATTCACTCTAGCTTTATAGCTTACGCGTTTTTCCAAACCTCTTTTCAGGATTTGAAGAGCAGGAGTAGGAGCTCTCGGAGTTTCTTTTAATCACCTCTATTTTTGGATATCATATGTATCAGCCCATGGGGCTTGTATTGTATCACCCGAATTATTAATGAACTGATGTGGGTTTTATTTGCTAGTAATGCACTCTCTAGGTTAATTCACGCTTTTCCGCTATTTTTCAATCTAAAATTGTTCATTGGATCCCTAAACTCATTAATTAGGGCCATTCGCGAGCTTGCTCGTTGGCCGGTCATGACTCAAGTGTATTTGGGTCATGACAGCAGTGGTATCAGAGCACGAGTTTTCGGATTCCGAACAAACCCAGAGATAGGATCGAGGCACTCACTAGTACGTTAGAAATATCTGCTAACCCTTGAATATAAGCTTATTTTACTGTGAATGCGCATTTTAGCTATGTCTAGCAGCAGGAGTGACTACGCCACCAGCGACTTCCCTAGCAGCGATTCCGAGGATGGTCATGAGGTTGCGTCACCCCTAGCGATACCTGAAGAAGACGAGGAATGCTACGTAGTAAGCGAGGACATTCAGGAGCGGGCACATGCTGATTCAACGACAATCACATCAAACCTCATAGCCCAGGTAGAAGTAAGATTTGAGGATAACCCAGAAATGGGAGTGCGAGCTATGGTCAACTATCACTTGCGATTGTTAGAGCAAGCTTGTGTGGTGGCAAGGAGGTCCATCAGGAATTGGGAATTTGAGCACCTTATGGAGGGAGCAAGGAATTACCTTCTCTACGGTCATAACGACGAAGCCCCACCCGAGGAGGAGGGAGCAGCTGAGGAAGAAGAAGAAGAAGCTGAGGAAGAAGAAGAAGCTGAGGAAGAGGAGGAAGCAGGAGAGCCCATGGAGTGGCACAACGAAGGCTGGGGACTTGACTTTGAGATCAATCCCGAGGGCGACCCCGAGGAAGACCCAAGCGAAAACGAGGAGGAAGAAAATGAAGAGGACATTGATGTTAATCGCGAAGAATGGATCTACCCACCCTACGAATGGCCCAACTCGGATAGCGAGTAGTTCTTTAGTATTCGATTATCGTAGCATCTAGCATGTTTTGAAATCCAACTGTTATGCCTCTGTTCGATCTTTATTATCACGAAGTAATGGAATCCTTTTTATGTCTCTAACTATAAGATCTTTTCGAAAGCAGAATGGTTAACACCCGCAACGGTCAAAGAAACAATCGAGGAGACGACGAGGTAGCTGAGTTATGCGATATGGTCAGGATGCTGGCTGGAACAGTTCAGACTCAACAAGAAATGCTTAACCAATATCTCAACCACCCGGGACCCGTGAACGAGCCACCTAACCCCGAGGAGGAAGCACTAGTCGACCCGGTCGAGCAAGCAGCTAATCTTGCAGCGGTGAAGGAATTTCTAAAGTTGAAACCCCCTACCTTCCAAGGAGGAATGGACCCAGTGAGGGCGAATGAATGGATCGCGGCCCTGAAAAAGAACTTTCGATGGCTAAGGTGCTCTGATCAGCAGAAGGTAGAGATCAGATCATATCTGTTAGAAGATGAAGCAAACCACTGGTGGAATTTGAGGAATGCCATGGAGCCAGAAATGAGCTGGGAGAGATTTTTAGAAGTTCTTCGCGAGAAATTTATGGGCAATGCAAACGGCGAAGAGGATGGAATTCGAGCATCTCAAGCAACGAGGAATAACGACGGTAGCTGCCTACGAAACCGAGTTTACGAATCTTGCTGCCTATGCTCCGCAAGCAGGATGTGGAGGAATCGAGACGTTATCAGGAAAGGAAAAGGCAGAACCAAGGACCAAGAAAAGTCGGCCCGCAGAAGAAGGCAAACTTCGGAGGGAGAAGAGACGATCAGAGAAGAGTGGTGAACCACAATTCAGGAATCAGAGCACCCTTGACGTGTTTTGGCTGTGGTCAAGAGGGCCATTTCAAGAAGGATTGTTCGAGGCCAGCAACAGGAGCCAATGTGGTACCCATGGGAGCACCTAGGATCAACCATCAAGACAACCGGAACCAGCGCCATGGAAGGGCTTTTGCCTTAGTCCCCGGAGACCCCCGCAACGACGAAGCCGTAGTGACAGGTAGAATTCTTGTCTGTTGAATTCCTACCTATGCATTATTCGATTCAGGTTCTACTCATTCTTTTAATTCAAAGTCCCATTCTCAGAAAATCGATAGAAATCTTGAACCATTAGGATTTGACTTGCTCGTATCTCAGCCCATGAGCAAGGGAGTCATATGCTCATCTTTCCTTAGGAATTGCGACGTTTCCATGAATGGAACTCAAACCACAATCGACTTAATCCCCCTAGCGATGTCTCATTTCGATGCAATTATTAGAATGGATTGGTTATCCCAATTTAAGGCTAAGATCGATTGCGCAAGGAAGTGTATAATCTTCGTAGGATCCGGAGAAGACGAAACCAAGCTCGAAGGAGAGAAAGTCACATCACCCCCATGTTTCGTGTCCATGGCACACGCTCGACGATTATTGTAGAAAGGATGTCAAGGCTACCTTTGCAGCATTCTCTCTACTACGCCAAGTACTTGCCCAATGTCCGATATCCCCGTAGTTCGTGATTTTCCCGACGTTTTTTCCCAGGACTTGCCAGGAATGCCCATTGATCGAGAAGTGGAATTTAGTGTCGAAACTATTCCAGGAAGTCAACCAATATGAAAAGCACCCTATCGAATGGCACTCGCAGAACTGAAGGAACTGAAGGCGCAGCTTCAAGAGCTAGTAGATAAAGATTTCATCCGACCAAGTTCATCACCATGGGGAGCACCTGTTTTGCTAGTGAAGAACAATAAGACTATGCATCGACTAACGGGAGCTGAATAAGGTTACTATCAAGAACAAGTATCCGTTACCAAGAATTGACGACCTCTTCGACCAGTTGAAAGGAGCCAAAGTATTTTCAAAGATCGACCTTCGTTCAGGATACCACCAGCTCAAAGTTAAGGCAGAAGACATAGAGAAAACGGCTTTTTGCACCAGGTATGGGCACTTCGAATTCTTAGTTATGCCATTTGGCGTCACTAATGCACCTGCAGCATTTATGGACTTGATGAACCGAATCTTCACCAACTATCTCGACGACTTCGTAATCGTATTTATCGACGACATCCTCATCTACTCCAAAGACGAAGACAAACATGCAGAGCACATGTCGATCGTTTTGCAGACTTTGAAGGAAAAGAAGCTTTATGCCAAATTTAGCAAGTGCGAGTTCTGGCTCACAAGAATTCAATTTCTCGGGCACGTTATCGACGAGCGCGGAATCTCGGTGGATCCCCAGAAGACGAAAGCAATTCAAGAATGGCCCAAGCCTACCTCAGTAACCGAAGTTCGTAGTTTCCTTGGACTCGCCGGCTACTACCGCAGATTTATCAAAGACTTTTCGAAGATCGCAACCCCAATGACGGAGCTGACAAAGAAAGGCGAACCATTTGTTTGGATAGAAGCTAGAGAAGGAAGTTTTCAAGAGCTAAAGACGAGACTCGCGACAACACCTGTTCTTGTACTACCCCAGGAAGGAGAAGACTTTGAGGTCTACATCGACGCTTCACTTCGAGGACTCAGATGTGTTCTAATACAACAAGGTCAGGTTATCGCCTACGCCTCCCGACAATTGAAGCCCCACAAAAAGAACTACCCAACGCATGACTTAGAGCTATCTGCAGTGGTTTTCG
>NMUG010002314.1:0-16191 GCA_002855965.1 Monotropa hypopitys | reverse complement strand
ACAGTTGAAGATTCACGAAAAGAATTACCCGACTCATGATTTGGAGTTGGCGGCAATCGTTTTCGCGTTGAAGATGTGGCGAAATTACTTGTACGGCGAGGGGTTCGAAGTTTTCTCAGATCATAAGAGCTTGAAGTATTTGTTTACCCAAAAGGAGCTTAATTTGCGACAAAGGCGATGGATGGAGCATTTGGAAGATTACGATTTCGAGTTACATTACCATCCTGGTAAGGCAAATGTAGTTGTTGACGCTTTGAGCAGAAAGTCTTCTCACTTGGCGAGTTTGGTTGTTTCCGGTTGGAGATCTATGGAAGACTTGGGTCCTTACATTCTTCATGCAGAAGAAACCAGTGATCATGCGACATTGTGCAATTTGTCCATCCATTCGGAGCTTTCTAGAATTGTTACCGAGGCTCAAGCAGTGGATTCAGAGGCGTTAGAGTTCCATACCAAATTTCTCAATGGCAATGCGCGGCAGGGTTGGATGATCCATACTTATTCCAGTTTGCGCTACCTTGGTAGATTGTTTGTTCCTACTTCATGCCGAGAAAACATTTTGCACGAGTTTCACCATTCTCCTTTGGCAGTCCACCCGGGAGGTACCAAGATGTATCACGATCTTCGACGGCAGTTCTGGTGGCCCGGGATGAAGAAAGATGTTGCAGTGTTTGTTTCCAGATGCCTTACATGTCAGCAGGTGAAGGCGGAGCATCAGCATCCGGCAGGTTTACTTCAGCCCTTACCTATCGCAGAGTGGAAGTGGGAGCATGTGACGATGGATTTCGCGTCAGGCTTTCCGAGATCCTCAAGAGGACAGGATGCTATTTGGATCATTGTTGACCGATTGACTAAGACAGTGCACTTTCTACCAATCAGAGTTACTCAGTCCATAGATTCTTTGAGCCAATTGTACGTTCGAGAGATTTTTAGACTTCACGGCGTGCCATCATCTATTGTGTCCGATCGAGATCCCAGGTTTACTTCACGTTTTTGGCACAGCTTGCAGATTTCTCTTGGGACAAAGCTTATGTTCAGTACGGCCTTTAATCCTCAGACAGATGGTCATTCAGAACGCACTATTCAGGTTCTCGAAGATATGTTACGTGCTTGTGTGCTAGATTTTCAGGGGAATTGGGTCGATCATCTTCCTTTGATCGAGTTCGCATACAACAATAGCTACCATTCGAGTATTGCCATGGCACCGTTCGAGGCATTGTATGGAAGACCATGTCGTTCACCGGTTTGTTGGTTAGATGTAGGCGAATCGGCTATCATTGGACCCGAGATGACGTTGCAGATAACGGAACAGATCAAGACTATTCGGCAGAGGTTGCTTAAAGCTCAGAGTCGTTATAAGAGTTATGCGGATCGGCGTCGCACTCCCCTATCTTTTGTTGTTTGTGATCATGTATTCTTGAAGGTTTTGCCTCGTCGCGGTATTTCTCGGTTTGGCAAGAAAGGAAAGTTAACCCCATATTTTATCGGTCCGTTTGATATCATAGAGTAGATTGGAGAGGTGGCTTATCAGCTTGCTTTGCCTTCGAATATTTCGAACGTTCACGACGTTTTTCACATGTCTATGTTACAGAAGTATGAACCCGACCCTTCGCATGCGCTTGATTGGTCAAACATCGAGCTTGAAGCCGACGTTTCTTATGAAGAAAGGCCCATTCGTGTTTTGGATTCGCGGGAGCAAGTGTTCCGGGGAAAGACTATCCCACTTTTGAAGATTTTTTGGAACAATCATGGTATTGAAGAAGCTACATGGGAACGAGAGGAAGAAATACGCCTCAAATACCCGGAATTGTTTTGAGTTTAGGTTGTTTGATTTGATTTTGTATTGAATGACTTGACTCCTACCTTAAGGAAATTTCGGGGACGAAATTCTTTTAAGGTGGTTGAGATGTAGCGTCCCATATTTTAATGCGATTATTTTAAAGTTTGATCGATCGAATATCTGTTAGTAAATTCTACGTAAATTATTTGATTCGTTTTTGGTATCGTTTGGACGAATGAGGAGGGCCGTGGGAGAGCCTTAGATGTTGTTTTGGTACGTGGGACGTTAGAAAAGCATTTGGAGATGCGTTGAGACGAGCCGAGAACATTTTGGCAAGATTTTGGAGAAAATTTGGGTTGGTCGTCTGGACCATACCCTTGGCTCGTCCGGACGACGATGGCAGATAGAAGATTTTTGGTTCAGGAGACTTTCGTCCGGACCATCCCCTTCCTCGTCCGGACCATGAGTTTCATCCGGACGAAACTCATTGGTCATCCGGACCAAGTCCCCCGAAGGATTGTTGGTCTGAAGTAGGTGGCGTCATCCGGATGACACCTCACCTTCGTCCGGACGATGGTCGGCTGAAATGTTAAAAATTGCATTTAATGAGGGGTATTTCGGTCTTTTAGTTTATGGGGCTATATAAGGCTCATATAATTCGGGTTTTCTCACAAAACCTCAGACTTCTCTCCCTCTAAATCACTCTCTTCTCTCTCCCCTCTCCCCTCTCTCCTCCAACCTCCATTGAAGGCCAAGTCAAGAGCTTGGATTTGAAGGCCTTGGAAAGCTTGAATCAAGAAAGTCCAAGAAGTAACGTTGATCTGCGGCTCGCGATCTACGCGTGACATACCACGGTTTTGTCATCATCTCTACTTCGGTTTTTAGGGTTTGTTCACACCACTCCAAGGTAGGAATTCTCTATGGCTCACTATGTATCTAGTTGTGCTCTTCTCTCTTTTCCTTGAATCTTGAATATATTGTTATAAATTTCGTAGGTGTGATTCATGGGTTGTCTAGACCTAGAGTTTGGAGTCAAATCATGAAATTGAAGGGTGGGTTGAACTCCTTAGGGTCTTGTCTTGTCATGTGTAGGTTCAATTTGATGTCATGGGTTAGTATGCAAAAAGCCCTAAATTTATGATTTTACGATTTTTTGGAAAATTGGGGGTTTTGACTCTAAGGTCATGGAATTGTTAAATTGAGCTTCAATTTATGAAATTTGACACATAAGAACATTAATGGATAGAATTGAACCTATAGCCATGTATGAGGAAAATTTGAAAGAATGTGATCAATTGTGAAATTGACTAGCTAAGGCTAGGGATAAAGAACGAACACCATTGTTTGTGACACACCAACTAGCTTTGTCTAGGACTATGAATCAATAAAATGAATTCACTTTGACATGATGTACGACGCGACGATACGACCTACTAGACGTGGCTAGGACTTTTTCGATAGGGGTTCTATGATTATTATTCGGGAATGGACTTATGATGGGATTCTCGGGATGGTCGCTCCATCCACGACATTGTGCATAATGGGGGTTACTTGGGCCCTCCCAACGTTACTTTGGGAACGATAGGAGAGGAGTGGGTTAGTTAATCGGCCAACTACTACCCTATCCTACCCTATCGAGGTTATTTGACACACTTGGAACGGACTTATGATGGGGTTCCAATGGACACTTCCGATATGATTGAATAACTTTTGGAACGGACTTATGATGGGGTTCCAATGGACACTTACGATTGAACAATGAATGGAGTGGACTTATGACGGGACTCCAACACTTATCCACACAATGAACTTGAACGGAATAGACTTAAGATTGAATTCCGGAAATCATTTACTATTGCAAAGAAAGAGGAGAAACTCACACTCCTACTTAATACTTGTCAAAATGAGAAACAATGAAGAGTCATGTAGTAGGGTACTTGTAGATGCTACCCCATTTCCTCTTTACTCTTATTTGCTTCGGTTATATGAGAATCATGTATGTAGTGGGATCAAATTTCATGCATCATCTAGTTCATTCATGCTTGGTATCCTCTGTTCATATCACACGTGCTAGTCACGTCAATTATTTATATAGTTTGCTATAGATATTTCCTACTTTGGCGTGACACGCCCTTTTTTTTAAAGTTCTGCACTAAAGAAACATATTTTGGAGGATCTTGAAGCCCTTGGATCACCTTGGCTATTTGGTAGCCTTTTGGGAACTATGTACTCTATTATTTTGAAAACACCCGGGTTGTGGGTTGTCGCTACTTATGGCATGTAATAACTTAAACTTTGTTTCCCTTCTCTTCTACCTCTTCTGTGGTTTGGACTTATAACTTAATTTTTCCGCATTCACACTCGGATTTTTGGTAAGTTTGGAATGGGATGTGTTTGGTATTTAGACTACTTTTTAATGATAATGATCCATGCTTGTGTCCCCATTTATAAACAAAGTATATGTCAAAAAACAATTAGGGCTTAAAAATCCGGGGCGTGACAGTACCTTCTACTGTCTACATGCGGCGAGATTGAATTAGATACATAGGGTAACCCTTGTCTTGCGATCCTTGATGCTTTTGGTCATTTCCTTCTGGTTGAATCTTGGTTGTGCAATAGAAGGTTCGGTTTCCGTTGCGATAGTCAGTTAGAAGCGAAGGTTTGAGGTCTCTCTATTGTTGCGAGGGTACAAATGACTAGTATGGTTTGGTTATGTGGACGTGAGATCAGACTTGATGACTTTGAGTGTGAGTATTGGAAACATGCTTGGGTTTGCATTGTAGGACTCATCCACCTTGCACATAATCACCATATTGCACTTACTGTTGATAGTCGCATATTTGCTGGATCTTTATGACTCAACCTTCTTTTTACAGTTCTTTGCAAGTTTTCTTGCTTGGGTTGCTTGTAGCGTGGGTTGGCTTAGGCTTTCTCTCATTTCTTTTGTTGAGAAGCATTCTAATGTATTTCATTTTTGTATCATTGTCATAATTTCCCTCTTTTCCCCCTTGTAGCCCATGGGCATTCCCTTTTATTTAAAGAGTTGTGTTATCATTTCATTGCAAGAAAGTTCACAAAAAAGGGATTGTTGTAATTCTATTTCTACATGTTTTATGTAAACGTTTTTAAAGAGGAATGTTTTGCAATTCATGGCCCCTTGTTATGTGGTTTGGTAAATGTGACTTATAATCATTCTTTTATTCCATTTCAAAAAAATAGTTTGACTATCCGGGGCATGACAACTTGGTATCAAAGCTTTCGTTCGAAAACCTTGGAACCTTGGGGAAACTTTTAGTTTCAATGGATTTTTCATGTATTTTCCGTGGAGTCTTTTGATTGTGTTTGCATGTATTGAGAGTTACATGGTATTAGTATGCCCTTGTTTGAGGCATAGATGGTCAATTTGGGTTATAGGCTGAGTGTGGCCATTTGAGGATAGGATGAGCTTCGTGTGTGGTTTCCTTGGGAGCTATTGGTTAATGGTTGTGTATTTGGTATATAGAAGTTGAGGTTCTTTAGCTTGTTCTTGCAATTTCTAAGCTCTTCCTTGAAGTTTATATGTATCATAGCCTATTATTCGTATGTTGAGTATCGTTTTGTTTGTGGGCTAGGATATTTTGCCGTTTGTTGCTCTTATTGCCAACATGGTCAATCGTCGGAGAGGTAGCGAAGCTCAGCAGGTGCAACACGAAGCCCCAATGGGAAATGTGCATGCAGAAGAAGTAGTGGATCCGAGAGCTTTTGTTAGGCAACTTGCAGAGGCCATGGTTGAGGCCACCAGAGCAGTTCAAGCCCCTAGGGCTGGAGGCGCTAGTCTCGTGATGGAATCTTTATGGGAATTTCGTGCGATGAATCCTCCAAGTTTCAATGGCGAAGGTGAACTGATGGAAGCAAGTCATTGGCTTTCCGAGATTTGCAAGGCGTTGGACACTCTCCACATTCGAGAAGATGATATATGGGTATCGTTTGCATCCTATCAGTTGGTTGGAGAAGCGGGTGAGTGGTGGAGTTCAGTTATTGAAGCCAAGAAAGATGCGAGAAGAATGGCCAGAGTTACCAATCCGGGAGCAGTTGAGGATGATGCGGTGCTTGTTGATACTCAAATTTTGACTCAGCCTCCGACTTATTCTGAAATCAGCAAAAATATCTTTTCAAGGATTAATGTGCATATCCGGGATGTACGGATTCTTCACGAACAATACCGACGGTATCTGAAAATTTCAGCAACAGTGAACGAGCAACGATAAAGTGTTAAGGAATATTTACCTGTCTCAGAATTTAAAGCCGGTGCACCGGTCAAGAAAATTTCCGACGGGCGGCACTGAAACCGCATCCGAAAAAGGCAGAATATCCGGGAACGAGCAAAATCCCGTATGCACAGTCAGAATTTTGTTGTCAGACAGAATATTGGCAGTAAATCAGTTATCGTGAAGCAGGTATAAAAATTAAATCCGTCCGATCCAGATCCGGGATTTAATTAAGGATGAATGTCAATCCGATCGATTTTTCGTGTAGCTGACCAGCAGCCTCGGAAATCAGTGAACGGATTTTGTACGGACCTTATCTTCAAAGTATGGCATTCCTAGTGGAGCAGGTTTTTCGGAAGCTGAGCAGTCCAAAAGGTGCACCTACCACTTTTTGCTTTATTCACGACATCGGCATCCGATTGTCAAGATTTCCCGGGAACGAACAGAATCTCCCACGAGCATCCGAATTTCCATTTTTGAATGGAAAATCGAAGACGTTCAAATTACAGAGAGGACAGTGTGAAGATCAAATCTGTCTGATCCAGATCCGGGATTTAGTTAAGGGTAGACAACAATCCGTTCGGTTCTCCGTGCAGCTGACCAGTAGCCTCGGAAATCAATGAACGAATTTTGCACGGATCTTATCTTTAAAATCTTACATTCCCAGTGGAGCAAATTTTTCGGAAGCTGAGTAGTTCAGAAGGTGCAACCCGCGCTTCTCTCTTTGTTCTTAGCAACGGAGCCGAATTTCAGGGATTTCCCGAGAAACGTCCGGTTCAAGCCCGAGTCATTTGCTATATTCCTGATCCAACTCAACGATCACGAATATCAAATTTAAATTGTCAAAGTCCAAGTTCGTCGAGGGGCCGGCCAAGCGCAAACAGAAGCTTCGGACCAAGATTTAGAACTCCGAGATACTTTTTCAATTTTAGATATTTTATTTTCATTTTTATTTAAATTTTCCAAAGAGATAATGCTAAACCCGACCCAGGAAGCTTCTCAAAAGATCTCAGCCAGCTCATGGGCCACGTGGCCGCCCATTGGGCCAATGACCCGTAATGTCGCAACTATAGTTGCGACATCTTTTGATTATATATAGGGGCCAGCCCTCAACAATCTAGAGATCAGACAAGTTACTTATATACTTCAAACCTCCAAATACTCCCAAAAATCCGACAACCCACAAACGAAAAACCTTCGGGTCCTTACCCTATTTCGTTTTTCAACCGCATCTTTGCGAAGTATCCGAACCCCTGTATATTTTACACGATAAATACCGTTTTGATTCTATTATTCTTCGGAGACTCTTAATAATCTTCTAATCTATAGTTCGGCATTAGTCGATCGGCCGCGTCCGACACTATGCCTTACTATATTTTAAAGAAGTTATCTTAAGAAGTTGTCTCTCGGAATTGTACAGATATAGAAATACAATTTTCTTTTATTTGTTAAATACTTGTCTTACTACTTTCAAACCCATATCTGTTAAAGAATTCGTTATTTTATGTCTTTCTCCTCGTTAGAATTCGGCACATGCTTGGCTATGCCGGCTCCGCTGTCGCAAACGAGAAGAACATAAAGACGTCTTCGCCTTAAAATGCTTGCCGTCTAGCTCGGAATATATCCAGCTCGGTTTATATATACGAGATCTTAACTGTTATATATGTACCTGCCGTCTAGCTCGGACTATATCCAGCTTGGTTTATATATATGATATCTTATACCCCTGTCCATATATACATATTACAGCATATACATTCTATCTCTCTTCAGCGATTAACTTTCACTTTCCCTAAAATACTTTCAAATAAAATTAAATTCCGGAATTCGTACTCTAGAGTGAAAGCTTGCAGTAGCTACTAGACTCGGATTTAAGGAATGCCTTGTGACTCGGCCGGAGCACTCGATATTCTGAGGGATTTTTCATACTTAAGGAAATAATTCCCCTCCCCTTTTTTTAAAATGCAGTCGAAGCTCTGTCCGACTGAAAAATACGCAAAATACTTTTAAATGAAAAACCAATTCCTTTATCCGTACTCTGAAGTGAAAGCTTGCAGTAGCTATCAGACTCGGATTAAAAGAATGTCTTGTGACTCGGATCCGTCCGGAGCGTTTGACATTTTGTGGGATTTTCACTAAAAAAGCAAACGTTTTATAAAATTTCTTTTCACGGTCGAAGCTCTGTCTGACCCAAAAATAGAAAAACCGTTTTTTACAGTCGAAGCTCTGTCCGACTGAAAAACGTCAAAAACACTTTTAAAAACCAAAACCAAGTTCCTCAAATCCGTACTCTGAAGTGAAAGCTTGCAATAGCTATCAGACTCGGATTAAAAGAATGCTTTATGACCTGAGTCATGCCGGATCATTTAATATTATTTGGAACTTCCCAAACAAAATAAATAAACAAAGAAAACAAATAAAATATTTTAAAATCAGTCGAAGCTCTGTCCGACCGTAAAATATAAAATTGCTTTTCAAACGCAGTCGGAATTCTGTCCAACTGTAGAAAACTATTTTCAGCCGAAGTTCCGTCCGGCTCAAGTTTGATTCTCAAAACCGATCGAAGATTCTATCTGATCGAAGAAAACTAAATCACTTTTCAAATCGCACTCGGAATGCTGTCCGACTGTAGAAAACCTTTTTCAACTGAAGCTCTGTCCGGCTCAGATTTATTTCTAAAAACACAGTTGAAGTTTCGCCCGACTGTTGTGAATAAAACTACATTAACAAAATAAAATCGTTTTCCCAAACGCAGTCGAAGCTCCGTCCGATTGTAGAAAACCATTTTTCGCCAAAGTTCTGTCTGGCTCAAAAATAATTCTAATCCTGTCGAAATCTGCCCGTCAACAACTATTACCCATTTTCTATTTAAATTTCAATTCATTTCATTCATATCAGTAATAATTATTCTTTTCTCTAGCCAAGAAAATAATTGATTTCGGATCCTAAAAAAATTTACTTTTAAAAATCAAAGTACCGAAAGGGCGAGTGGAGTGCCTAACACCTTCCCCATTCGTAATTTAATCCCCGAACTTCGAATTTCTAGTTTGCAGACACCTTTCCAAATAAAAAGACATTTTAGTCAAATAAAATGACATCTTTTAAATATTTATTTTAAATAAAACAGCGGTGACTTGGCACACCAAGAATAAAATGCCGAGTGGCGACTCCGAAAGTTCTAAACTGGCACACTCAGGTCGTCGCCCATTTTCAGACAAACCCCCATTTTTAAATAAAACCCAATAGCGCGGATTCTCCCATCCCGGAAAACGACTCCTCCTGAAGAGAGGAGACGAGAGAAGGATGGGAAATTTTCCCGGCACGATAGCTAGCGATTCCGCTGGGGACTTCGAGGATTTCAGCTTGCGAAACCTTTTTCAAAAATAAATCTTTTCTGGAATTTCAAAAACAATCAATTCTTGGCTTATTATTACTGATTGCATCGTCTTTGTGTCTTTTCAGGGAAATTACAGGACGCGTTACTAAAATACACAGGTTCCGCGCTTTTGAAAATTACTGCACTGAAACTATTTATCTACTTACCTTTTTCGCTTACTGATAAACTGCAAAAAGGATTTTCCCTCATTTCTCAAAAAAAAATTTGCACAAGTACGTTTTTCATGCATCATTTGCATCATCTCCTATTTTGGGTGGAAGTCATTACCGCCCAAAATGGACAAGTCCCTATCAACCTTTCGGGGGCCCAACAATAAGCAGCGGTACCTTAAAAAGTCCTACCGTGGAAATGAGACACTCCAACCAAATCACTGACTCTGCGATGGTTTCCCTAACGGGGCCAGAGGTCTGAAGATTTGGGAGCCATTAAACCTTATCAGCCAAACATATCCACATGCTGCATATAGCAAGCCAGTTACAGAGTCAAGCCAAAACCCTATTTGCTGTTTCAGGGCAATCATATACATTCAGAGGGGAATCCTTATATACATGCCTGTAAAAATATACAAAAATTTCCAAAAAAAATACGTATTAGCGTCCTTAGGGATATTGGTAGAGATAAGACTATAGACTTATCATTTTTCAAAAATCTCCTCACAATTTTACAAATCCGAGATCATCCTCCAGACTCCATGTCCGAGGCATGTCTCGAATTTTAAGTTTAAAAGAAAGTCCATACGTCTCCAATGATCCCTAACGGTCCTCTTTTACGCATATATCTGCTTAATGCCATAAACCGTCAGCGTCTTTAGAAATATTGGTCAGAAATAGATTACAGACTCAGCATTATCTCCCCAAAGATCTATAATTTAAGACCGTCCTCCAGACTCCATGTCCGAGGCGCGTCTAGAATTTGAAATCTCAAGGAAGTCCGTAACATCTCCAATATTTCCAAAGATATTTCCTTGTATATTGATTCAAGCATAGTGTTGCCATACAGGTATAGACACTACTCGTCCGGATCAATTATACAACAGTACAGTCATATCTTTCATCCAAACGATGGCAAGGAGACAGTTTTGCCCTCAGTGCGGTAACGAGCCAGAGTCAGCTTTCTGGGGAGATTTCGAGGCACTCCAGAGAGACAATCAAGAAATTCAAATTACCAATCGGGCATTCCTTAGCCAACTCGTCCAAGCTCAAGCTCTCCCGCCGCAATCGTTTGCCAGGAGCAGGGACACCTATCCCTCCTCATCTTCAAACCTGTCTCCAAGCCATGACGGGCCATTCCAGGCTCCTTCTCCGTATAAAAAGTCCAGAAATTATGGCCCATATGAATCTTCCCCTTACCACTCGATGCAAAATCAGCATCCCAGGCCCCGTAAGGTCTCCCTTCCGGGTCCAGCAAGAGGCCCGTTACCAAATAGGAACTTCACCCCATTGGCAATACCAATGGCCGAAGTGTTGTCCTTTCTAAGTTCTTCGGGGCACCTGGACCTCGTTCCTTCATGCCCTCTACCAAATCCTCTTCCTGCACACTTTCAGACGGACTTGAGATGCGCTTTTCATTCTAACCAAATGGGCCACACCATCAAAAATTGCAGGACCCTCAAGCATAAGGTGCAAGACCTTATTGAAGCATTGATCATAACCTCAATGGAGGCTGACGCACCCTCGGATGCCACAACGGCAACTCCGAGTCTCGAAGACTTCTCGTTCATGGCTACGCCCAAAGAAGAACAGGGAGATCTCGAGGAGGATCTACTTGAATGACTGGCATGTTGCAAACTGCCATCATCAATCCTCCATCACCCAAAACTAGACGGTTTGTCCATTCCTCAAGTCCGCGTCTCTGGTAAACCGCGGAAATTTTTGCATACTGTTTATTTTATGTTTCATTTTCTATTATGAAATGTCAATAAACTGTACATTTGTATGATATATGTATCTCTTATCTTGTTACGTCTAATGTCAAGAAAAAGTTTCATATATTCTGCACGTTTATCTTCTCTATTAAGAAAAAAAAGAGCAAAACAAATTTTCAAAGACCGAACATTCATCCTTTCAAACTAGAAAATGATCGAACAAAATTTAAACACGTCGAGTGTACAAATGCAAAGGCAAATCGGACCAGGATCCGATCAGAAGCAGACAAGACGACATGCAGGCTCCGAGCCCAAAATCCCAAACTTGTTTCACCTGTAACCTTCAGAACGGTTACCAAAAACCCGTAAAAACTTCTATCGGGGCACAACCATATCCCCTATTTTACGGTTATGAAGCCATCTTCACTCTTGAAGTTCAAACCCCGTCGCTCCATGTCATGATGGAGTCCGCAACAGAAGATACATAATAAGTCGAGGTCCGACATGAGCAGTTGACCTCCCCTAGATGAAACTAGCAGCAGCCTATCACGTACAATGCTATCAACGGAGAACCACAAAAGCTTCGACGGCCGTAAGTTTTTTAGCAAAACAATTTGGTTTCGAAGCAGATTTCCTCCGTTCAAAAAGAAGCAAACAGGGAATTTCTCTCCCAGTTATCAAAAGCCTTTCACAGTGGCAAAAATGCTATCAAGCGGAACTTCCATCCTCGAAGTAACGAATGGCCTCAAGTTCCCCCTTTTCTTTCAACACGGATATACTCAAGCTCTACCATACCGCATTTGTAGCAGCTTTTCGAAATTTATGATCACAATTTTAAATTTTCAAAAGACATCACCTTCTTACTAAAGATCCGATGCAATTTGAGTGAAGTAGCATTTCCACTCCTTCTTTCGAGGATTCAATCATAATTTTCCCTTTCTCCTTTTATCTTAAAAAGAGCGGAAAAAAGTATATATATATATATATATTCAGCATCATCACGACAATTCGATGATCAAAAGAAAATCGCTACCCCCTTACACAAATAAAAAGGGGGATTCTACAAAAGATCTCTCCTCCATCTCTTTCTGAATTCTTCAGCCTCTCCTCCTAAAAGGAAGTGCTCATATTCGTCCAAAAGCATCGTAACTTAGTCGAGAAACTTGTGTCTTGGCGAAGTCTAAAATTCTGATCATTATAAAAAAAATCCGGCATAGTTAAAACCTAAGAAGGAAAACTATGGCAAAAATGGAAAAGCCCAGTATGGTTAAAACCCGAGAGGAGACCTTGGCAAAACAAATGGGATAAATCCAGTATAGTCAAAACCCGAGAGGAGGCTACAGCAAAAATGGATCAATCCAGTACGGTTAAGACCCGAGAGGGAATCGTAGCAAAATCGGAACCAAAAATCAAATGGCATCCGGCGTAATCATCACCCGAAAGGGGATTACGGCAACAATGGATAAAGAAAAAGTCGATAAAACACACACACACACACACATGAGATCATTCTCCAAAATTAGCTAAGCCGACAGAACACATCCGGGCAACAGCTGAAGTCAGAACTGACGTCTGTATAACAATCGGCCTTCCGAAGAAACAGTTTCTTTGAAGATCCAGTTCGATTTATCCCGAGAAGCCTGTCTCTCCACGTGTTAAAAATTGTAAAAACAATTTTCAAAGAAAGGATGAACCTAGGTTTCCGCCTTCGATTTATCTATCGGGCCTTATTCATAAAATTATTCGAGTTGATTAACTTAAATTGAGTATCAATCTCCCTTTTCAGAGAAGCATACGTGTTCGAGAATATATTTACTTATTTGATAAAGATTGCAGATAGTAGAAATATTCTCATACATCAAAAAAAAAATAAGTACAAAGACATTGCATAACTGAAAAAGAAATATAGAATGCAAATATGCTGGTCATTGCAGGTCTTCCCGTGAGAACGCATCCAGCAAGCCCAGCAAAGCCTGGCACATCTCTCTGTATCGGGTGGTCAATGTGGTACCAGTCACAGCGCCCGATCTATCAACCTCTAACAAGCAGCAGAACATCCGTATCAATGTGTGCAGCTGAGCCATGTCTGGATAACTGCCTGGGAACAGATACTCCATAGAGGCAAAACTAGACCGTAAGCCCTCTACATCATGGAAGTGAAATCCCCTCTCTCTAGCCAAGCGCCGACGAGCCGCACGTAGTCTGAGGTGCGACCTCCGGATCTCAACAAGTGATCTATGATAGGATCTAGTCAGGGTGTCAAAATCCTCCTGCAACCGATCTCTATCATCGTCAAGATCACCGATGCAATCATAAGACTCATCGACTACCTGGTCAAGGTCTTCCACCTCGCGTAAGAGTCTGCCGATCTCCTCTAGCTGAGCCTCATGCCGCCGTGTAACACCCCATGTTTTTAAGTAAAACTTTTCCAACATGTTTTTTTTTTGAAATAAAGTAAACACAGGAGTTAATAGTTACTATACAGCATCATTGCAGTTGAAGTTTTCATTACATTAGTCTTGATACAATGTACAGACTGAAAGAGTACAAGAAAGAAAGTGCAACCGAACTACTCGCTATAAACTGTAAAGAGAAGGTACAGCTACAACCATACAACAACCTGAAAGCTGAAAAGGGAGTACAATAGCACAAGAAGATCCAAGACTGCATCTCCAAAGGAACCAGCTGCTAGTACAAGCTCCAAGTCACCCTGCAAGAGAAACCCGGCAGTACAATCCTGGAAAAGAAAGAGAAAGGAGGGTCTAAGCAAAACACGGCTTAGTGTGGTAACAACTAACGACTACAAAGCATACACGAGCGCATGCGACCCTATGTGCCACAAGCAATGGTATGTAAAGTCAAGGAGAGGCACACACACATACCCAAGTAACGTGAGACTAAGAGTATCTCCAAGGTCAAACAAGTAGAGTGTCACCCGAACCAACCTACATCTCCAACGTAAACACTATCACAAGGGAACTCTACTAAGGGACACGCGAACCTCGATACGCAATCATACATACCCTCAACCTAAACCACGGTCAAGACACGACCAACACCTACAATCACTCGCAAAGAACCCAACGTCAAGTCCTCTCATCGTTTCCATCATTCCCATATTCATTGGTAACGTTTAGGATTCACATGATTGTAGTTGATATTGAATATTGGATTACACATTTTATCATTTTCCCACCTTGGCTCACCCAAGGGGCACAACTGCATTACCAACACAAGGTTATCATTTTATTCCAATATTCTTCTCCGGTCGACTCCTAAACAAGCGAGTCTCCAAATAATTTCCGGTCAACTCCTAAACAAGCGAGTCTCCAATCTCCCCTAGACAAGGGCGAGTAAACCACATGTGTTAAGATTTGTTCCAGGATCCCGCCTGCCAGCATATCCAGTATATTCCGAGGCTTTCAGGAACTCGTATCTCCCATCTATGGCCAAAGGATCTTATTCCTAGATCATCGCCCATCAATGATATCTAGTGATTCCGCGACTTCAAGGGAACACGTATCTCCCACTTAATCACGACAAACCAACTTGGGCATGAACCATCCAAGTCAAATCCACATTTCACTTCTTTGTTCCATTAGTGAGTTTAGATGAATGATTAAGGATTGGCTAAGGGTGGTCCTCGTGGGATCCATCCCTTGTATTGGAAGTCCATTGCGTTCATTAGGTACCTTACATTGTGAATCAAATTATCAACTTCCCCACATTTCCACGATCCCCTCAAGAACAGGATCCATCAAAGATTTCCCAATTTCCCATAGTCACAACACTAAGGGAACACACTAATCAAACCACAACGTCACGAGTACCCAAGGAACCACAATACTCACCTACCCCAAAGAAATTCCATGGCCAACCCCAACTAGTTAAAAGGTTCACTATCGTTGACAACAAAGGGAGGAAACCCCAATTTAACCACAACCCACATTCGTATGATATCACAAGGACCCAAATAAGTCAAACCCATTGGTGAACAATCACTACAACAACTCAACACGTTCGACGCACCCAAATTCTACATCAAAACCCATTCGGGCATTTCATCAAACACGTGGTGCCTAAACCATTCTAAGGGTAGTCCACAACACATAAGTCATTCTCACTACCCCAATACCACTCCATCGTCAACTCAATGCCCTAGGCTAATCCAATGTCACCCAATTGACTAAAACGCAACACGACTACGCATAAAGAAAATCGACAATTGATACAATGAAACAAAGAATGGAAATACGCACACCCACACATACCAGGTAGGAGTTAGAAGTTACCCACTAGAGTGTCACCGGAAACTCGCCGGAGCAATCGACGGAAAAAGCCAACACGAACCGAACCCGTCAACGCATAGCCCTCGTCGCAACCTACAAGGTTCCACCATTAGAAAATGGAGGAGAGCAACCCTAGGAGCAAGAACTAGAGGAGGAAAGAGAGACTTACCGATTTTACGCAAACCGTTGGTACCAATGCGGAGCTCTCGATATCCTCGTCGCCTTTAAAGAAGACCAAATCCTTCAATTCTCGAAGGATGATGGAGATTTGAAGAGAGAAGTGAGAGGAAGAGAAGAGGGAGGTAGAGAGAGTATGTTCTGCAGAAAATAGGGCAAAAATGCACTAACTCGGACCAAAATCGTATATATAGGGCCCCCAAGTAAAATCCCCGAATTACCCTTAATTTTTCTGCTAGACAGCAGTTGCATCGATGCACCTAAAACCTGCATCGATGCAACCCCTCTCCAGAATCCAAAATAAGCCTGCTGCATCGATGCAGCCTAACCCTGCATCGATGCAACCCCTTCCTACATCGATGCACCAAAGTCTGCATCGATGCACCTGAGCTAAAAACTGAGCAGTGAGTTCTGAAGTGGTGGTGCATCGATGCACCAAG
>NMUG010002313.1:0-16190 GCA_002855965.1 Monotropa hypopitys | reverse complement strand
CCTCGAACTGTGGTCGTAGTGGTGAAGCGGCCGATGGATACGCTCCGGAACCAAGCAGCGTAGTCTCCCCGCACCATGAACCCAGCAACGTCATAGTCTCCCGCAACCGGAGACGAAGTCAGCCCAAAAGTGGCAGTAGGCGGGCATCTGGGGATCAGAGCCACTCCCGTCGTCATAATGCTATTAGGTTAGAGCTCTTGACCTAAGACAGATTTTTAGGTTTAATTATCTCCTTGCCCTTCTACTAACCCACATATTTACCTTTATGTGCCATTATTCCTAAATATTCAATACTTATAATACTAAACCTTAATTTTTATCATTAAATCTTCCTTTCTAAATTCCTTTCACTCTAAAATTCCAAATGGAATATTATATTCTTTAATCTCACCCTTGATAACTGTTATAAATAGTTAAAATTTATAATTAGACGAGACGGGTATTACAATAGGCCTTCCTATCAGCATCGGCCACAGCCTTTTTTAGCCTCTCCTCAAAATCTCTAACCTGCTGTCGGCTGTCTCTGGCACCGTCAATCATCTCCTTCAGTTCAGCCTGTTTTGCCATCACTTTCTCAACTTGCCGGAGAAGATCATTTTTCTGGGCCTCCACAGTCTTAAGACTGGCCTGCAGTGCACGTGCTCGGATATCCCTTCTCCACGCTCCCCGGAGGCTCGACTGAGTACATTTATACAGGCCGGCAAAGCTTTGACAAGCCTTCAAAAACCAGGAACAATCATTAGCAAAGCTCAGAAGTAAAAAACCAACCAGAAAGAAAGGGGTCGTTACCTTTATGAGGCATGTCCCGGCATGATCATAGATTTGCTCCACACCGGCCGGTAAAGCTCTCATATCAGCCGCAATTGTAGCGCACAGAGTAAGGGGTGCGCGACCCATGGATCAGCATTTACACTATCAGTCGTCAGGACGAGCCTTTCATTATACTTGCGAAAGTCAGGAGCCCAGGGCTGGGGTGGCTCTGGGTCGGCCAGAGGCGGTGGAGGGTGTCGCACGGCAATGAACCTCGTAAACTCAGGCATCTCATCAGGATTGAGTTGCTCTTCTTTCACCGGGCGCAATATCGGAATGTCGGTCGGAGGGGCAATCAGAGACTTGACAACGGTTTCAACCGCTGGAGCGTCTGTCTCCGACAATACAAGACTCGGCCCTGCTCCTCGCACCTTTTCGGCATCTACTTCCTGAAAGTATTCAAATATAGTCATCCTTCTCCGGGCAGGGGCTCGCGCGGCAAGTTCCGCCGAAGCCTTTCTTTTTCCCTTTTTCTTTCGATCCTCCAAAAAGCTTTGGTACGTTGGCTCGTATCCTAGGAGGGTGGGAGCGTCCCTACCATCACATTTCAGCAGAGCCTCGATCCGGGTGGCCGATGCCGTCCTTCTCAGGTGTTTGGAAATTGTCGATACATCTGCGCAGGAAAGGCAAAGTCAAGACGAAGCTAAGCACGAGCAAATCTAAAGTTAACCGCTGGACCCTTACCAGGACTGCCTTCTTTGGTCAGCAGAGGGTGCCGACGTTCTTCGCCCAGACCAAAATTATAATCACCAAACAACTGGAGATATAAGTTCGCCCATTTTTCTGAATTCGATAGTCTTATAAAAACATCCCCATATGGCTTTCAGGCAGTGAAAAAGCACCTATCAGACGCCAGGTTATGTGAAAAAGAGAACAAGCCCATCAGGTCCGGCACAGAAAACTCCAGACCGTCTCTTTCGCACAGTACCTGGATACAGCCTATGATCTGGTAACCATTCACCGACAATTGATTGGGTGCAAGATGGAACGAGAATAAAAACTCCCGAAGGAAGGAGTGGAATGGGATCTTTAATCGCCCTTCGGTTACGGCCATCAGAGAAACCGTCACATAATCCGCCGAATATGTAACCTCGGATCCAACTTCTATGTACGCCACCAAAGCTGGAATTTCATACTGGCGGGAAAATTCTTCAAATTCAGGCAACCCTCCACAAAAATAATCCAGATAAGGACAGGGCTGATCCCCACCGACCGCCCTGATTAGGCCACCTAGGGCCCTACTTAGCCGACCCCCGAGTGATGCGTAGGTTGGTTCATTCTCATCAAAAAATGTCGAACGATATTGGTCTGGCCAGCAGCTTAGGACTGTCTCAAGGTAGAGGCCTCCGGCGCAGCAAACCCAGAGGGAGACGACATTTTCAAGCTAACAACAGGAGTTTGCTCCTCCGGAGGCATTCAAAACAGTGAATCCGAATCCACACTCGAATAAGAAGACATGATGGTGACCACCTTATCCATTGATTGTGGAAGCACAGTTGCCGAAGGGTATAGAGCTCTCCAGAGGGACTTTCTGCTCAATGTAAGTCTCGAACATCCAACCTCAACAACCTATTTATAAGATCCAATCAGGTACACAACACAGCTGTTAAACATTTAAATTGTGCACAAGTACCGAAGAAGTACCATCTGACCAGCGAACCAAACGCCACCACATGGTAGATCACTGACATCCTAGCCGTTATTTATCTGCTATTGTCAAATGTCAGTATCTGCTATTCCCGGATCATCCCTCCGGAGCAAAGTGTCCGGCTCTACAGGATCAATCCTTTCCAGCTAAGCTGGAAAAGATTGAGGGGCTATTGTGGTAGCCGGACCTCAGCTCTAAGGGATCAGATCCGGCACTATAAGCCGGACCCTGCTCCGAGCACCAGCTTTCAATGGTGTCGCTGGTCCTACGGCCCTGCACTAGACCCCAACACTGTCCGACAACCCCCTTCGACAAAACGCTCTGTCAATACGGATAGGCCAAACAAAAAATGACTTCTCCGGCTACTACACTGGTCGGTAGAGCATCGTTCACCAGTCTTGTGACGAAACATCACTCCCGGCCGACCGGCTTATAGCGGAAGGAGCATCCCTACGGCCAAACCTCTGGCACCGAGCACCATGTCCGCCTTCTTTTCGGATCTCCCATCCGTACGGTTAACCTGGCCCACCGACTGCACCGGCCCGGGCCTAATACCGCACGGGAGAGCCCATACCGTGCGGCCCACGCACAAGTTTAAACCCTCAAGAGAACCAATCCCTATAAATATTCCCTGAGGGTACTGTTTATGGGAATCTGCTCTCCAACAGCCAAACGTCCGGCCTCGCTTTACTTTTTGTCTTCTTTCTCAAAAAGAGACTAACTTAAGCTTCGGATGCCCCATCGGTCACAACCGGTCGACGGGCACTAACCTTTGTTTATAGGAACTCAGCAGGTGAATCCCTCTTTGATTTCTACAGGAACCCGCACAGACTTTCGGCTTCAATATCGACTGCCCCGATCCGGACGATTGCCGATAGCCCGTATCAGAAGATCCAGTCGTCAGGAAGGTAACTCCCGAAGAACTAGTCACCACACATATGAAAAATGAAGCCCTAGGCAAAATTGAAATTTGGGGCTTTAATATAAATAGATAAGAAGTGAAATTATTATATAGCTCTTTAATTGTTACGAAATTCAAAATGAATTGAGTTACCGGAGTTGTGCGGACAATTTTAAGAGTAAAATAATTTTATTGCTGAGATTTGAACCTCACCAATTCAACACTTATCCAAGTGCGCAAGCCGGTAGAACTAGAGACGCAAATCTGAAAATTCTAGACATATATAATGCTTAATATGTTTTCCAATTTGAGGAACTATTTTTGGGCTAAAATTTAGGGGCCTAAACCAGTGACATCATGGGCTTGTACTTCAGGGCCTGCCCTGCCTTTAATCCCCCTTTGCCTCTGCCTGGAACTGAGGAGTTTCAATGCAGTACAGCAAAACATCCTTTTGAAAAGGGAACCAGGCTCCATCAAAATGAATGCATCTGCAAAATTTGCTGTGAAATTTTTCGTTCTGTAGCCTCCAATAATACAAGGCGTATGAATATACCGGTCATAATTTATTGCTAAAAGATTAATCAAAGACCAAAGTTTAGCTTTCTGTGATATAAAGGCACTGTTGAAGTCATCGTCCAGACAAAATCATAATCTCAGAGAACGGATTTTCATTGTATGGAAGTCATGATCATGTATTTGTGGAAGAATTTATCCAGAGAGGCAAAAAGATTAAAGGAAAAAATAATAAAGTCCCTCCACAGTTCTAGGATCCAAACACAGCCATTTGAATCACCGTTCGACAGGAGAAGATATGGCACACCATGGAGATATACAGAAGGTTGTCATACCCCACTTCCGGACGAGCTTCGGTTAGTATTGGAAACCAAGCTCCCTAAATGAAGATCCAAAGTTTTATAGTGTTGGTTTGGACTAGATAATAAGGGTGAAGGCTTGAAGATCACACGCCTGTTTTCCCTCGATCGTTCAGTACATGTCAGAGTAAACATACTTGTATCCTGCTGGAATGGAATTGCAGGAACATGTTGGGAATACAGATTGGATAACTGGGACTCGTTTAGATCGACCCGACTGAAGCTAATTTGGGACTCGTGGGGAATAATATCCGTAGCATAACAAGATGGATTGTAGAAGAATGGGGACGAGCCATGGATGTTCAAAGTATCTCTGTTTGTGAAATTAGGTTGAAGATAATAGTTGATGCTAGCCCTTCTAGCTTGAACCTGCATCCTCTTTTTCTTCATCCTTTCCTTCTTATGGGCGTTTTGATGACCCCCCAATGCTTGTGAGTTAACAAACTCCTTCAAACAATATTGACACTCGAATTTCTTTTCTCTTGGTTCACAAATCGGGCTTTTCTCTGAAAGTTTTTCCCGCCCTGAGGAAACTGTAATTGATGAATTTACACTTTCATCAACTTCCACACAGCCCCTCTGGATGGTGTGGTTATTCTTATATGGGTCCAGATCGAACCCAAAAAGTCTCACCTTCTTCTCAAAACTGGATTTTGAAAAGTATTCATCATCTGCAGCCCATGTTGGAGAACGAAGATTTGAGACATCTTTTTCCATATCCCTGAAAATGAGAAGGTAGTTTTTTTTCTCCTTTTCTAATGTACCAATCTTTGTTTGCCTCTCTTCCCTTTATAGTAAACCCAATTGGGTTTTTGACAATGCATTGCACCTATGAACATGAATGCAATATTCTAATCATGAATACCATTAACGTACAGGGGTCAATTAAATATGAAAAGAAAAGGAAAAGTCAGAATAGGAAGCTAGCTATCTCAAGCAAATAATATTGGTTTAAATCTAGTGTTTAAATAGTGTTGGGATTACGGATACGGTAAACATTCAATTACTCACTTAACTCATCAATATACAATACCACCAAGATCTTAGAATACTATATATCACACACAAATAAATCAAACCGAAGAGTTAAAGGAATAGAGAAAATCACGACACACTATATACGAGGTTCGGCAACTTATATACATCTCCGAAGCTACATTAGTTCACTATCATCGAAAAATTATTAATGTAATACTTGTTCTAGAAAATTCATTACAATTTAATTTATTGCACGTTCAATTATCCCGATAAGCTTAAATAATGTAAAACTCGTAGAAATAAGGTTTGGAATGAGTTAGGAAGTGTCGAAATGGGTTCAGAATAAATGGGTAAGATGGTTGGGTTTTGACCTAGAAACTGTTCACATATCGATATGTGCAATGGTCAGGAATGCTCACATATTGATATGTGAGATCTATGGTTACTTGTTCTGAGCTTGGGAATGAATCACATTCCGAAATATGTCAAATAAGCACATTTTGATATGTGAGAGTTGAGCAATTGATATGCGAAAAATTAAACTCTCTGGATTTTGACTGGAGACAGTTGACACATCGATATATGCAAGAGCACATATCGATGTGTGATGCCACTATTGTGATTGGGTATGTGCAAACCTCATCTATTGAAATGTAAGAAAATGAAATCATATATTAAAATGGAACAAATGATGAATCGATATAGGATCAAATTTACAAGTATTAGGTCAAAATGAATCGGTGGGATTTGTTTGTATCTCACATAAAAAATACTCACTCGATTGAGAGTGATAATCCAACTTTGGGAACTCATAAAATCATATATATATATATATAGAGAGAGAGAGAGAGAAGAATCGAGAGTGATGAAAAGAGAGGGAGAAAGGAAACTATTGGGTTTTGCTCACGAAATGATTGAGGAATCTAGAGTAAAGCTTAGGAAGTGCAAGTAATCGAGTAAGCTAAGTCTAATTTTTCCCTTAGTCATTTAATTTCGGGTTATTCATGAGGTTCTAGAGGAAAAATCAAGAAATTGGTTTCAAGGTGTGGGAAAAAGGGTTTTGTATAAATTCTTATGAAATTGATGAATTCAATTGAGTTAAAAGAGTGGAAGAATGTGTATGTTGGAGCATTGATATTCTTTGTTGATTTATTTAGTGAAAATTATATTTGGAGTTGTCTGGGGTTTGCGGAAATAGTAAGGAAGATGATGAAGAGTGGTGGGGTTTCCTGGGTTTCGTATGAACATGTCACATATCGATATATGGAAAAGCCACATATCAATATGCAATGTCGGTGGGGTATATCAAAATGTGTGTCGATGACGACTATTCGATATGTGAAGAATGGGTCACATATCGATATATGTCACATGCTGAAATGACAACAGTGAGCACATATCGATATGTGGAAGTGGTGGAACCAATCGATATGTGGATCAGATAGGGGTATATCGAAATGCGATGAGAGGAATATATATCGATATATGATAAAACATATATCGATATGTGAGAACTCTGGTGGGTTCTAGGCAGTGAGGGATAATGTTAAAATTAAAATAAAATTAAAATAAAATAGAAATAAATAGAAATTGATAGTATTTTTTGTGTTGGGTATTTTTCGGGATATATATTCTAAATTGTCGGACTTGTATTTTATTATTGGAATAATTCATTTTAAGTTATTTAATTCAATAAATGCTTAAATTCTTTATATATTTACTTATATAACTTTCTTAAACTCATTTGATTGTTTTTATATAGGTCTAGGATCCCAAAACATCAAAGGAAGTGCTTAATGGTAAAAAATCAAGGTGTAGGGCGACTAATTTTCGCTCCAGTGAGTTCGGGACAAGAGAGGGAGCAAAATGGAGAAAACGCGCAACACACTAGAGCCTAGCGACTCAAAAGTTGCTCGAGCGACTTGGTTCGCTCGAGCGAACTTAACTTCGCTCGAGCGAAATGGCTGGCGGCAGTGATTCTCTTTAGAGTTTTCTATGATTGACTTGTTTCTTAATTCCTACGATTTTGAGTCTTATAAGAGGCCTTAGATTCTCTATTGAGACACAACTCAAAAGGTGGTCAAGAGAATTTTTTAGAAGAGTAGCCACCAATATATATAGAGAGAAATAGAGTTAAAGTTCATATTTTTGTAGAGAAGAAGATTTGAGGTTTATCGTTTTCTTATTTTCAATCTTCTTCTATTTCTTTTCTATTTTATTTCTCTTTCATGATTTTTTATAACACCGATTATTGTGATCTTTAGAGTTCATAGAATGAGATTATAAGATTCCTCAGAGTATCTATTTGTTTGGACGATAAACCTCGTTGTTTAATCGATTCCATTTTTTGTGTTCTGCAGCCTAAATTTTGTAGTTTAGATTTGTGGGACGTTGTTTCACAAGAGGTTAGTATTTGTGGAGATTCTTTCGATTTTTGGTCACCATTAATCCTTGTAAACAAGATTATACATGTCACACTCCATAAATTTTAATACGAATTTTATATTCGTTTTATCATATTCGAGTGCGAATATATATTTTGGAGATCCCGTTGAACCTCTTCTTTTAGTTTGGCGCTCGTCCGAGGAGTCCGGGATGGTCTCGGGGACCATTCTGCTGTTTTGATTCAGTTTTGATGCAGTTGCACCGGTGCAGGTTAGAGTTGCACCGGTGCAGGTTTTGTCTAGAGTGCACTGCCTTCTTTTGAAGCAGTTGCACCGGTGCAGGTATTTGGTGCACCGGTGCAGAGTGATTTCAGTAGGTTCTGTCCAATGTTTGCATCAGTGCAGATGTGAGTTGCACCGGTGCATAGGGGTTCCGGATTGAGGCAGTGAGGTTTGATCGGTTGATGCACCGGTGCAATGGGGGTTTGCACCGATGCAAATCAGGCTTGCACCGGTAGTTCGGCAGACTGTCATTAAAGGCAAAGTTGTCTTTTCGCGTGGGGTCCTATATATATTGTGCTTGGCCGATTTTAGGGCATTCCAACCCCCCCCCCATTTCTGCAGAACACTCCCTCTCTCTACCTCCTTCCTCTCTCCCTCTCCCATCTCTCTTGATTGTGGAAGAATCCATGGAGATTCGGAGCTTTTGGCCTTCACTAACGTCGACGGGGTTGTCGAGGGCTTCGCATTGACGGTGGTGGTTCGCACAAACTCAATAAGTCTTTCTCCCCTCATAAACCCTAGCTCCTAAATTGCGTTCTTCCGTGTTTGATAGTAGTTGTATTGCATAGGGTGCGACGAGAGCTTCGTAGCGGCGTATTCGGATCACGCAGACATTTTTCCGCGATTGCTCCGGCGATGCTCTGGTGGGTAACTCTTAACTCCTTGCGTGCGTGGGTGTGCGTATTCCATTTCATAATTCATCATTCGATTATTCGTATTTTCACGTAGTGTAATTATTGTGATTCGACTCAATTCGATTAGTCGTGGGATTCCTTAGACGACGATCTTATAGTCTCGAGGTGGTCTAGAGGTTGAAGTGATGCTTGAGTAGGCTCTAGACTCCTTGGGAAGTAATGTGTGTCAAGTGTTTGATGAAATGCTCGAATGGGCTTTGAGGTGAAATGTGGGGGTGTCGATCGTGTTGAATTAGTGTAGTGACCACTTAGTAGTGTGTTGGACCTACTTGGGTTGTTGTGGTGTGGTATGAATGCGTGTTGTGGCGAAATTGGGATTCCCCCCCCCCCTTGTTGCCCACTAGGGTGAACCTTCTACCTAGTTGGGTGTGTTCATGGAAATCCGTTGGGTAAATGTGTGTGGTGACTTCATAGGGTACTAGTAGTATTTTGGAGTGATTGGTATGAGTCCCCTTGGTGTTGTGACGATGGGAAACTGGAATTTTGTATTGAGCCTCACCTTGAGGGGATTATGGAATTGTGGAAAGAGGAATGATTTGACTTACAATGAAAAGTACCCAATGAATGCAATGAATTCCCAATACGGGGGATGGATCCCACGAGGACCACCCTTAGTCAATCTTCAATCATTCACCAAAACTCATTAATGGAATAATAAAGTATAAAGTGTGGATTTGACTTGGATGGTTCATGCCCAAGTCCGTTGTTCGTGTTAAGTGGGAGATACGCGTTCTTTTGAAGTCGCGGAATCACTATATATCATTGACGGGTTATGATCTAGGAATAAGATTCTTTGGCCATAGGTGGGAGATACGAGTTCCCGAAAGTCTCGAAATATACTAGATACGCTAGCAGGCGGGATCCTGGAACAAATCTTAACACATGTGATTTACTCTCCCTTGTCTAGGGGAGATTGGAGACTCGCTTGTTCAGGAGTCGATCGGAAATTATGTGGGGACTCGCTTAGTAAGGAGTCATCCGGAAATGAATATTGGAATAAAATAATGACCTTGTGAGGGTAATGTGGTTATGCCCCTTGGGTGAGCCAAAGTGGGAAAATGATGAAATGTGTAACTCCAATATTCAATATCAACTAAAATCTTGTGAATCCAAAACGTGATTAATAAACATGGGAATGATGAGAGAACTTGACGTTGGGTTCCTTGTGAGTGATTGTAGGTGTCGGTCGTGTCTTGACTGTGGTTTGGGCCGAGAACAGTTACGATTGAATATCGAGTTTTGCGTGTTCCCTAATAGGGTTCTCTAGTGGTAATGTTTACGTTGGAGACGTTGGCTGTGATTTGTGTGACACTCTACTTGTATAATCTTGGAGATACTCTTAGTCTTACGTTACTTGGGTGTGTGCATGTCTTGTGCCTGGTTTGCTCAGACCCTCCTTTTCTCTCTTTTCCAGGCTTGTACTGCAGGGTTTCTCTTGCAGGGGGTGACTTGGAGCTTGTGCTGGCAGCTGGTTCTTTTGGAGCTGCGGCCTTGGCTCTCTTTGTGCTGTTGTACTTCCTTTCAGTTTTCAGGTTGTTGTCATGTTGTAGTTTTACCTTTCTTTTACAGTTTGTAGTGAATAGCTCAGTTGTACTTTTCTTCTTGTACTCTTTCAGTTTGTACATTGTATCAAGAATAATGTAATGAGAACTTCAACTGCAATGTGGCTGTATAGTAACCGTTAACTCCCCAGTGTTCGTGTTTAATGTATTTCAAAAAAAAATATATTGCAAATGTTTTACTTAAAAACATGGGGTGTTATAGTTGGTATCAAAGCTTTCGGTTTGAATACCTTCGGACCGTGGGGAGACACCTAGTCTGCATGGATTCATAGGTTCATTACGATTGATACAATCATTCTCGTGTGCCTTGGAACACTGTTTAACTTGGGTTTGCTTCCTTAGAGTCGCTCGTTTTGTTCCGACTCTTTCTTGGGTTGTTGAGTTTCCTTAGATCGTTGGGAGATGAGTGTTATTCCTCCCCTTGAAGCTAAAGATGTGTTAGCGGTTGTGCACTTGAATGCCTAGCCTTCTTGAGATTTGTGGTGTTGCTTATGTTGCTTAGTTGAGTTGTGGATTTCTTGTGGCTTTATGGCGGAAATTGTGACTTGTGATATGATATTAGATCTTAAGATTTGTTGGCTTTTTCGTTTTGAGGTACAATTTCTTAGTTTTCTTGTGGTTTCGTGAGTCCCTTTGAGTTTTGGGACTCCTTCCTTGTGGATGTGTAGTGGGGAACCTTGACTTTGGAAGAATAATGTTTTTGCGGTTTGTTGGTTTTCCTATTTTGAGGCATAAGTTTGGTTTTGTTATGTGGTCGTGTGAATTGTTAAGGCCTCCGTTCGTGCGTCTTCGGGTAAAATGAGGTTTGTTCTTCCTATTTTTCTTGCGACTTAGCTTTTATATTTCCAAATTCTTGGGTGAATTGTTGTTGGTGACCATTTTGGGTCCCTTGCCTCTTTGGAAAACTTGCATGTTCTATGTGTTGTATCCCTTCTTTTCTATCGCAATGCGAATATTCACGTGTAGTGACGCTGATTGTTTTTTTGCCAGCGTTCGATGGCTCCTAGGCGTGCGGTAAATCAGAATCGTCGTGATGTTCCTACTCCTGGAGTTGTTCTTGGAGATGGAGTTCAATTTCAGTTCGATCAGTTGGCCGAGGGATTGGAAGCAGCTATTGTCGCATGTGGTCGCGAGTCGGGTTTGTTGTTGGGTAACGAGAGAAATCGTTCTTCGCAAATGGTTAGAGATTTTCTTCGCTTCAATCCTCCTCAGTTCGATGGTTTCGGAGATCCATTGAAGGCGAATCATTGGCTCGTTGAGATTCGCAAAGTTTTAGATGCGTTAGAAATCACTAAAGATTCCGTTCGAGTATCCTTAGCGACTTTTCAATTGGTCGGTGAAGCTAGTGTGTTATGGGATTCACTGACGCGAAGTGATGGAGCAACGAATTCCTCTTCTTCGAAAGGTATGTCTTGGGTTCAATTTGAAGCAGCGTTCGATGCTCAGTATTTTCCTGATTCGTGTCGCGAGGCGATGGGTCTACAGTTCGAGCGATTGACGCAAGGTGACATGACCGTCACTCAGTATGCCTTTAAGTTCCATTCTCTATCGCGCTTTGCATTGGAGTTGGTTCAATCAGAAAGTTATAAGTGTAGGAGATTCGAAAGAGGTTTGCATCCCTCTATTCAACCGTTTGTTGTGGGCCAGCATATTCAGAGTTATGCTTCCTTGCTAGAGAGTGCCAGAGCAGTGGAGTTGTGCCTTAGTCATTTGAAGATGACTTCTAGAGTTGAGTCTCCTCCTCGCGTTACTTTTAAGAGTTCGGATTCGTCCGGGAATGTTAGCAAGAAGTGGTGCCATGACCAAGTAGAGTCATCGTGTAATCGTAGAAGTGGTGGTTCGTCTTCTTCGTCGCGTAAACCGGGAGTTGCTTCTGTCTCCCACATCGTGTGCCATAAGTGTCGTCAGCCAGGTCACTTCTGTTCGCAGTGCACCGTATTGGTCCCTCTTTCGAAGTCTTGCTTCGTGTGCTGTGAAGTTGGTCATGTGGCAAGAGTTTGCCCGAAGCAATGAAGAATCAAAGTTGAAGAAATTGGCGGCGTCCATTGCTTGTCCTCGGTGGAGTTTCGCTTCCGTGTTGGACTTGTGAAAGTCACTGTTCTTGTTGTAATGTTAAGATTTCACCTTTGATTTGTGATCTTCATTGTGTATCGTTTTATTTGGGAATTGTGTCGAAAACTATGTCGAACTAGATCTTGCGTTGCATCTTGGTTGGATCTTGAAATTTTATTGTGATCATTTTTGGAGTTTCTTTTTGTCAAGTTCCTCATTTGTAATCGAAGTTGCAAAAACTTCATAGTTGTGTTGATTGATGGTTTTCTGTTAGAGATTCGTTCCTTTGGTTGAATTCCATTTGACTTATGTAGGACAATCATGTTGTGTTATATCATTAAAGCTTTTCCACTTGAACTTTTGAAAGTCGTCACTGGAACCTTATATTTTTTTTTTGTGGTGGCAAAAAAAATATAAGGGAGTTGTTGTAAAATTTTCATAGATGATTCCTTAGTCTTGACTCCTTTGATAAAAGTCCTTGATTGAAACTTATTATTATTATTGTTGTTGTTGTTGTTGTTGACACTCTTTTACTCCGTGGTTGAATTATGTACCCTTTGAGACACCTTGCCTAAGTCTCAAAATCTGCTTCGTTGTGAAATGTTTCTTCGTTGGGTCTTGTTGAATCGTGGTGAGAAGTTTTGACTTCTTTTCTTGTTGTTATGTCTACCTATTGCTCTCGTACCAAAGTGTTCGTGTTCTTTTGCGAAATTAGTGAAACGTGGGAAAATGGGTACGATTGCATATTGACTTTTAGACTTGGTGCGAGTTCGTGCTAAGTCATGTTGTTTGGACTTAACACTTGCATAATTGGTGTGGTGTGTGTGAGTCTTTCTTTGATTGTGTGATGTATGTTTGACTTGTGTGTATTGAATCGAGAAACGCTACAGGCCGGGGCATCTCAGGATGATCACCAATGGCATGTTATCATCGTACCAGGACGTGTGTGTATTTTGTTGGATATATACATTTCAATGCATACAGTATTCGCGTTGGTTGCGAATAACTTAGGATTGCGGCTCGTCATATCGGCGTATCCTTGGCATGTTCGGGAAGAACAACATACTATTGGCTTGTTGGTGTATTTTCACGATGCGGATATCTTTGTTCGATGACTTTGGCAATTGGCTCTTGCGTGCTTGTGGCGTGAACGTGGTGGACTTCGCGTGCAAATCTCGTTAGAGTTGTATATTTTTGGACTTTTGGGTCTTTAAGCTCAATTCCTCGTGTCTTTTTTAGCGGTTGCGGGTTGTGTTGAGAAGATTTTGATCCTTGAGTCGTGTATCGTGTGCAATGTCCTATCGGTAAGTGGTTTTAGTCGCACAGAAGTTTGGTGGAGCGTGACTCTTCGTTGGGTCCTTCTTGTGTAGTTGCTTCTAGGAGTTGTTTTCCCTACTCCGGTAAATTTCGAGGATAAAATTTTTGTAAGGAGGTAGTTTGTCACACTCCGTAAAATTTAATACGAATTTTATATTCGTTTTATCATATTCGAGTGCATATATATCTTTTGGAGATCCCGTTGAACCTCTTCGTTTAGTTTGGTGCTCGTCCGAGGAGTCCGGGATGGTCTCGGGGACCATTCTGCTGTTTTGATTCAGTTTTGGTGCAGTTGCACCGGTGCAGGTTAGAGTTGCACCGGTGCAGGTGTTGTCTAGAGTGCACTGCCTTCTTTTGAAGCAGTTGCATCGGTGTAGGTATTTGGTGCACCGGTGCAGAGTGATTTCAGTAGTTCTGTCCAATGTTTGCATTGATGCAGGTGTGAGTTGCACTGGTGCACAGGGGTTCCGGATTGAGGTAGTGAGGTTTGCATCGTTTGATGCTCCGGTGCAACGAGGGTTTGCACCGGTGCAGATCAGGCTTGCACTGGTGCACCTGTAGTTCGGCAGACTGTCATTAAGGACAAAGTTGTCTTTGCGCGTGGAGTCCTATATATATTGTGTTTGGCCGATTTTAGGGCATTCCAACCCCCCCCCCATTTCTGCAGAACACTCCCTCTCTCTACCTCCCTCCTCTCTCCCTCTCCCTTCTCTCTTGATTGTGGAAGAATCCATGGAGATTCGGAGCTTTTGGCCTTCACTAACGTCGACGGAGTTGTCGAGGGCTTCGCATTGACGGTGGTGGTTCGCACATACTCAGTAAGTCTTTCTCCCCTCTCAAACCCTATCTCCTAAATTGCGTTCTTCCGTGTTTGATAGTATATGTATTGCGTAGGGTGCGACGAGAGCTTCGTAGCGGCGTATTCGGATCACGCGGAAATTTTCCGGCGATTGCTCCGGTGACCTCTCCGGTGACTTTCCGGCGACGCTCCGGTGGGTAACTCTTAACTCCTACATTGCGTGCGTGGGTGTGCGTATTCCATTTCATAATTCGTCGTCCGATTATTCGTATTTTCACGTAGTGTAATTATTGTGATTCAACTCAATTCGATTAGTCGTGGGATTCCTTAGACAGTGATCTTGTAGTCTCGAGGTGGTCTAGAGGTTGAAGTGATGTTTGCGTAGGCTCTAGACTCCTTGGGAAGTAATGCGTGTCAAGTGTTTGATGAAATGCTCGAATGGGCTTTTAGGTGAAATGTGGGGGTGTCGATCGTGTTGAATTAGTGTAGTGACCACTTAGTAGTGTGTTGGACCTACTTGGGTTATTGTGGTGTGGCATGAATGCGTGTTGTGGCGAAATTAGGATCCCCCCCTTTGTTGCCCACTAGGGTGAACCTTCTACCTAGTTGGGTGTGTTCATGGAAATCCGTTGGGTAAATGTGTGTGGTGACTTCATAGGGTACTAGTAGTATTTTCGAGTGATTGGTATGAGTCCACTTGGTGTTGTGATGATGGGAAACCGCAATATTGTATTGAGCCTCACATGGGAATGATGAAAGGACTTGACGTTGGGTTCCTTGTGAGTGATTGTAGGTGTCGGTCGTGTCTTGACTGTGGTTTGGGCCGAGAACAGTTACGATTGAATATCGAGTTTCGCGTGTTCCCTAATAGGGTTCTCTAGTGGTAGTGTTTACGTTGGAGACGTTGGCTGTGGTTTGGGTGACACTCTACTTTTATAACCTTGGAGATACTCTTAGTCTTACGTTACTTGGGTGTGTGCGTGTGTTGTGCCTTCTCATTGACTTTGCTTCGCATGCACTCGTTCATGCTTTGTAGTCGTTAGTTGTTACCTCACTGTGCCATGGTTTGCTCAGACCCTCCTTTTCTCTTTTTTCCAGGCTTGTACTGCAGGGTTTCTCTTGCAGGGGGTGACTTGGAGCTTGTGCTGGCAGCTGGTTCCTTTGGAGCTGCTGCCTTGGCTCTCTTTGTGCTGTTGTACTTCCTTTCAGTTTTCAGGTTGTTGTCCTGTTGTAGTTGTACCTTTCTTTTACAGTTTGTAGTGAATAGCTCAATTGTACTTTCCTTCTCGTACTCTTTCAGTTTGTACATTGTATCAAGAATAATGTAATGAGAAACTCAACTGCAATGCTGCTGTATAGTAACCGTTAACTCCCTAGTGTTCGTGTTTAATGTATTTCAAAAAAATTATATTGGAAATATTTTACTTAAAAATATGGGGTGTTACAATACATATTATTTATATATTGAATCGATCTTTGATTTTGATTAATCTAATTTGGTGATTGAATAGTTTTATATCTATCTCTCTTTGTCTTCATTGTTTGAATCTATTTAAGAAACAATAAGAAAGTCTATTCACCCCCCCTCTAGACTTGCTTTGCTAATCCATTGCCTATTATTGTATCTTGTGCAGGTAGTACCTTGTGGTACTTAATATATTTTGTGCAGGTGGTACCGAGTGATACTTATTGTATCGTGTGCAGGTAGTACCTTGTGGTACTTAATATATTTTGTGCAGGTGGTACTGAGTGGTACTTGGTCCTTATATTGTACAGCTGGTACCTTGGTGCAATTGAATGGGCATCATATATGCTCCTTTGTCCATCTTGGTTTTATGGCATTTCATATTTATGCACAGTTGTAGTATTGTACTTCATTTTGGTTTATTG
>NMUG010002312.1:0-16191 GCA_002855965.1 Monotropa hypopitys | reverse complement strand
ATTTCCAAACCCCCTACCGCATGGCACCAGCAGAACTAAAAGAATTGAAGACTCAACTGCAAGAACTGATCGAGAAGAATTTCATCCGACCTAGCTCATCGCCTTGGGGAGTGCCAGTGTTGTTCATTAAGAAGAAGGATGAAACTATGAGCTTATGCATCGATTATCGGGAGCTGAACAAAGTCACCATCAAAAACAAGTATCCATTACCCCGCATCGATGACCTATTCGACCAACTACAAGGAGCCCGAGTGTTCTCAAAGATCGATCTACGTTCCGGATATCACCAGCTCAAAGTCAAGCCAGAAGATGTTGAGAAGACCGCTTTCCGCACTCGTTATGGCCATTACGAATTTCTAGTCATGCCCTTCGGAGTATCCAACGCCCCAGTAGCTTTCATGGATTTGATGAACCGAATCTTCGCCAAATTCCTCGACGATTTCGTAATTGTATTCATCGACGACATCCTCATCTACTCGAAAGACGAAGAGCAACATGTGGAACACCTGTCTATCATCCTACAAACCCTGAAGGAAATCAACTGTACGCAGAGTTTAGCAAGTGCGAATTTTGGCTGAAAAGCGTTCACTTCCTTGGTCACATCATCAACAAAGACGGCATTTCAGTGGACCCACAGAAGATAGAAGCAATCTCAAGCTGGCCTGCACCAACCTCAGTCACCGAAGTTCGAAGTTTCTTAGGACTCGTTGGATACTATCGCCGATTCATCCAGGACTTCTCAAAGATTGCCACACCGATGACCCAGCTTACCTGCAAGAAGGAACCATTCACATGGACGGAGGAAAGAGAAGGATGCTTCCAGGAGCTAAAGAAAAGACTCACAACTGCACCCGTGCTTGCGTTACCCAGCGGAGAGGAAAGATTTGCTGTCTACAGCGACGCTTCACACAAAGGATTAGGATGCGTCCTCATGCAGCATGGAAAGGTTATTGCCTATGCCTCCCGACAACTAAAGCCTCATGAAAAGAACTACCCCACGCACGACCTGGAGCTTGCAGCAGTAATTTTTGCACTCAAGATATGGCTCCACTACCTTTACGGAGTTACTTGCGACATTTTCACCGACCACAAAAGCTTAAAGTATGTTTTCACTCAGAAAGAGCTGAACCTTAGACAACGGAGATGGCTGGAACTTATGAAAGACTTTGACCTCAATATCCAGTACCACCCAGGAAAGGCCAACGTTGTAGCCGACGCCCTCAGCAGGAAGGAAGACCATCCCTACTCAGCACATCTCGCAGCAATTATTGCAGAACCCTCTATCATTGAAGAAATCAAGAACCTCCAAGCAAGCAACCCGAAGTTACAGAAAATCTAGGACAGCATCAAAAACCAACCAGGAAGTGAGTTCACTGTACAAGAAGGCTTCCTCAAGTTTCGAAACCGAATGTGCGTACCCAACCTAGGAGACCTCAAACGAAAGATTATGAACGAAGGGCACAAGTCAAAGTTTGCAATTCACCCCAGAGGAGCGAAGATGTACCAAGACCTCAAGAAGTCATACTGGTGGATGGGAATGAAGCAGGATATAGCCAACTACATCGATCAATGCCTCGAGTGTCAACAAGTCAAAGCGCTACGTCAGAAGCCAGCAGGACTACTTCAACCTCTGCCAATCTCTAAATGGAAATGGGAAGACATCACGATGGACTACATCATAGGATTTCCTCGAACCGTCAAAGGCAATAACGCGATATGGGTAATAGTCGATCGCCTCACCAAGTCAGCTCACTTCATCCCGATCAAAAACACATATTCAATGGATCAAATGGCAGCGACCTACCTCTGAGAGATCATTCGATTACACGGTACACCTGTTTCAATTACATCTGATAGAGACCCTCGTTTTGTGTCTAGATTTTGGAAATCCCTACAGAAAGCAATGGGAACAGCATTGAACTTCAGCACCGCCTTTCATTCCCAAAACGACAGCCAATCAGAAAGGGCAATTCAGACGTTGGAAGACCTTATTCGAGCATGCACTTTGGAATTCCAGGGAAGCTGGGAAGAGCACCTACCATTGGCAGAATTCGCCTACAACAACAGCTACCAGGCCAATATTCAGATGTCACCATTCGAAGCATTGTACGGAAGAAAGTGTAGATCGCTAGCATGTTGGACAGAAGTTGGAGAAGAAGCGCCCACAGGACCAGAAATCGTGCAGGAAACCACCAAGAAGATCAAACTTATTCAGGTCAAGCTGAAGATAGCCCAGGACTGACAGAAGAGCTACGCAGATGCAAGGCGAAGGGAAGTAGAGTTCTAGGAAGGAGACAAAGTATTCTTGAAAGTCTCACCTATGAAGGGTGTCATCAGATTTGGAAAAAGAGGGAAGCTCAACCTCCGCTACATTAGACCTTTCGAGATCCTTGAGAGAATCGGACCAGTTGCCTACCGAATATCACTTACCCCAGAACTAGCCAATGTCCACGACGTATTTCACATCTCGATGCTTCGGAAGTATATATCCGACCCCTCGCATATTTTAGTTCAACCTACCATCGAGATCGAGAAGAATTTGGCATACGAGGAGAGACCCGTTTGCATCATGGACCGGCAGGAGAAGCGGCTCAGAAACAAAGTCATTCCGCTCATCAAAGTTTGGTGGGAGAACCAGTTAGGGAACGAAGCCACATGGGAGAAAAAGAGCGATATGCGTCTGAAATATCCATAACTATTCGACTAAGGTATAATATTATCCTTACATCTTTACGCAATCATTTAAGTTTGAGGGACCAAACTTCTTAAGGTGGGAAAAATGTGAGGCCCCGACCCAAATAATTAAGTTTAAGCAAGTTTATTTTATTTTAGCGATTTTAATCAAATTTATTTAAGGCTAAATAGGAATAATATAAATAAAGTTTGAATTTGACGGAAATGAATAAGGTTAAAGTTGGGCTAAGAGCCCAAGTAAATGAAGAAGAAGAGTTAAAAGAACCAAAGGTGTTAGAAAAGAAGAAACCATCCTGAAGCTGTCCGGAACAGCCCAGTCCGAACCCCCAGGCCGGACCAACCCAAGTCGGCCTAGCCGACCAGTCCAGCCCGGACCCGCACAGCAAACCGGCTGCGCGGCAGCTCTGCCGTACGTCCCATCCGGACTGACCCAACTGCCTGACTTGATGGGACAACACAGTCGCAGGTTGTAGACTGTCAGGTCAGGTGCTCAGACCTGACCCAGATGGGACAACAGTCTGAGCTGTTCGGCCAGGTTAAGGAAGGGTCAAATCGATCATTAATGTCCCCAACTACCACCTTAGAACCCCTATATAAGCATTCCCTTCCCAAGCATTCAAGTCCCACCTGAAATTCCTCCCAAACATTTATTCTAGAGTGAGAAAGTGTCTTCTGAACACTTAACCGTTCGACACCTCTGTGCGGCCAAGCCTTAGCCGACCAGTCCTTCTCCAAACATCTCTAAGAAGCCTCCGGTTCGCATTGTTCCACCCTTGTCCAGACCAGCTCTCCCGGACAACCTTCAGCTCGACAAGACCTCTGCCAGACCAGGAACTACTCAGGTATACTCTAAGTCCTTCGGTTCATTACTCGGCCTTATGTCTTGTTCGGCAAGCCCACTAAGGGACTTAGCTGCATTCAGCTCAGTTCGGCAGAGAACCCTTAGCTCTGCCGGACCTCTCAACCTTAACATCTCAGTTCGGCACTAAGCCAAGAAGGTCCAGATTATTCCTTGGACTCTCTGGCTGAACTTTACCTCAGCTCGGCACACTTACCCAGACCACTACAGTACTTTATTTGTGTCTTATCATGCACTGCCGACCTCCCATATGCCGACGCACTTCTGCTCGGCAGAATGGACGGTCCGCCACTTCCTATGCTTGCATATTTCAGTTCGGTCGTGCACTATGTTGATCGGACAACTAGCCCAATGAACTCATACTTACCTTATTAACCTTTTCAACCGACCAGAACACCCAACACGATTGGTCCCGAGCTGCCAGTATTCGGCAGTAGCATTGCTCACTACTTGGCAGTGCGGTAATATGAGACCCGTCCATTTTAGCTCGGCTGGGACTCAGCTTGGTCGAAAAAACTTTCAAAAACTCCTAATCCAGTCGTATAACCCATTTCGACCCGTCGGTTGCCCGAACCATTTGATTTCCGCACTACCCCAGTTCGGCAACCCGTCTGGCTATTCGGCAGACTCTCTGCTCGGCCAGCTCTCAGCTCGGCAGGAGCCTTTAGCTCGGCACACGATCAGCCCAGCACTCTGCCAGCTCGGTAGAGCTCTGCTCGGCCAACCCTGTGCCCGACCAAACCTTAGCCTGGCAGCCTTCTGCTCGGCTGCTCGGCAAATCAAATAACGTTTAAGGTCAGAACTCTTAGCTCGGCAGTTGGCCCTTCGGCTCAGGATAACCTCATACCAACCATTGTTTAATTTCCCGAGCTAGACCAGTCGGCCACTGTCCTTCGGACAGAAGACTTGTTCGGCCAGAAGGCTTCGACCAAGAGCTTGCCAACCAATGGCAGTTCGGCCAAGACTAGCTTAGCTCGGCAGAACAGTATTAAATAAAGATAAATTATGTTAGAGCTCGTAAATGATACTTCTAGGTCATCTTTTGGCAGATTTGAGGATTTAAAGTTAGTGGAAGCTCATTCCAAGATTCAAGGCGAATCACTGTATACCTTGTTTGCTCGTACACCTTTTTAAATATGCTAATCATTTGAGAATGTATTTTCATGCTATTGAGCATTCACTCTATTATGTTGTCTCTTCACAAAAGAAAATAGCATGTACTCTTTTCTTCTACCATGGATTGGCAAACAGGAAAGATTTTATGATTGAACGGCATGAACGATGACACGGTAGCTCGCCGCCGGGGGCGGAGTTAGAAACCGGCGAGCAGGGGGAAATAAGGGATCAATAGCCAGATTGATCACAGTGATATCACGACTCTGCATTTTATGCTATCTGGGGTAGCTCCCCAAGGATTTCTAGTAACCGTGAATAGCAGCATGATAAAAATCATGTCGGAATATCAAACGAATATGGAAATGAACATGCAAACAAAAGCAAGTTATGTGCTGAAGGACGTTGAGAAGGCCATAGGCTTGGCTTGGAAATACACATAAAGATACAGGTTTTTGGGCTATTAAGCCCCACATATTATGTTCAAAAGGAAGGAAAAATGATTTCGATAACATATTGTTATCCATAGAAACTTGTAGCCCTGATATATTGTGATTCACTCTAGCTTTTAGCTTATGCATTTTTCTAAAACCTTTTTCAAGTACGGATGAGGATTAGCTTGGAGCTTAGCCTTTTACTGCATTCTCGTTTTATTGTTGACCCTCTTTGATGTATCCCTATTGTAGAGGCAGTTTATAAGCCTCCTTTTGATGTATTATTTTGGAGATCATTAATAAAATTTACACACATTGGGTTTTGTTCAGCGCTTCCGCTTTATTATTGTTATGAGATCCCTAAACTCGCTTTTAGTAGGCCTTTGCGAGCTTGCTCGTTGGCCGGTCATGGACCCCGATTAGGGTTGGGTCGTGACACATTATGGTATACCGGTCGACAAGAGTAAAAATGCACTGATTTGAAAGATTGATTTTTTCGAGAGTATTTTGGTCCTAACTTCTTCGTCCGAACTCCGATTGAGACGATTCAAGTTGCGTTGGATTCGTAATCGAATTCTCTACGACTTCCATGAATAAAAAGTTTGGATTTGGAGAACGGATCAAGTCGATGGATTTTAAACGCGATTAAAGAATTATCCGAACACAAGACCATCGATGAACTTCATGCCGGGGACGCCCACTCTACCCGGACCTAATCAACGATACACGAAATTCAATTTATTGAATTTATTAAAACGGATGGAAATTAATTAAAATTTCTGGAGTGTGACAAACTACTCACCTTACAAAAATTTCATCCTCGAAATTGTTAAGGTCAAGTGTCACGGCACAACAAAGAACGGAAGATTTCACACTAGATTCAACTTCACATAGACCACGTAACGAAGAACGAACAAGTCCTCAAGTAGGAAAAATTCTGTGAGGAACTCACAACCACGATTGTGGACGATACACATCCTGCTTCTCCTCGCAAACACCTCAAACGGAATTTGGACAACTTCCTCGAAATTTCTAAGGTCAAGCGTCACGGCACAAAAAGAACGGAAGATTTCACACCAGATTCAACTTCACATAGACCACGTAATGAAGAACGAACAAGTCCTCAACTAGGAAAAATTATGTGAGGAACTCACAACCACGATTTTGGACGATACACATCCTGCTTCTCCTCGCAAACACCTCAAATGGAATTTGGACAACTTCTCAACTCGCAAACAAGTTTCAACAAGGATCCCACAATGCAAAAAAGACAAGAGAAACCGAGAATACGCATAATTTTCTCCAAAAAAGGCTAGAGTTCCTTAGAAAGGAGAGATCTTTGCACTTCCAATGCGACTATAGATCGCCCGAACAAGAAAAACACGGATTCTCAATGCAAGAGTGAGATATCGAGAGTTAAACCGCAAGGAAAAATTTCTAGAAAATTCCTACAAAATTCACAGATGCATCACAACATGCTACGGACAAGCCGAAGAAATGGGAACGCGCCAAAACATTAAGGATACGGAGGGACAAGCTGCGGATACACCGACATGCGAGGGATACTCCGAAGACACACGGACATGCCAGGATACACCAAGGACATGCCGATAGGCTGAGGACACGCAAGGATATGATTTGGGTACAAGGATACGGTACCGACACGCGGGTACAGTACGGGTACGATGCCGACACGTGGACACGATATGGGTACTCCGATTTTCCCAAAATATTTTCCAGAATTTTACGAAAAGTAAAGAGGCGATTTACAACCACCGCAAGAATATTCACAACGACTACAATACCACAAACGCATGAAACACTTTTGGGGATAGATTTTCTGAACAAGATAGCAACACTTCAACCGACATGAGTGAGGATTTGAAAGCAAGACAAGCTACAAGGGATGGTCACACAACAACTGTGCCACCCGAGTCACCTCAACAACCACAACGCTACCAAAAAACAATATATGGAACCAAACACCAAAGGCTCACACGCTAACCCACACTCAACCTAGTGTAGTACCGGAGCGACTAAGAAGTTTGATTTGAGATGTGCTAGCCACTCACCTTTTCAAAACAATCCTTCATGGTCAGTCCTACACCACATGACACAGACTACACACACCGGTCATGTCAAGCCTCGCCAAGAACTAAGTCGGTGCAGTCGACTTCAAAGACATAAGTTCTATCCCAACACTCTCAACAAGCTTCACAACAAAGCATAGCATCAACTCACAGATCACACCACCAAGACACAAACTGTCTACTCGCTGACAAGTTTATCCCACACTCTCAAAACAAGATCCAATCGGTAACTACATCGCCGAACAGGAGTGTCCAAACACAAAATGGACACGACGTCAAGAACAAAGATACCAAGTCGAATTCGTAAAGCGACACGAAAAATGAGAAATGTGCGCCAGACCGACAAGCCAATACATGAGAGCACGAGATACAGGAATGCAATTCCGTAAAACAAGATTTCGCAAAAAGATAGATTTCTGTATGAAAGGCAGACAACGCATTACTACTCCGCAAGTGCCAAGACTTGGGATATTCCGCGAACTGTCGAGAGAAATATGGTGAAAGAGGATCACAACATAGAGAGTTCCAGAATGAGGAGTTAGAAAGCTTTCCAACAACAAGTAGCTTCTAAGAACACCAATCACGCCAAGGTAACTCCAAACAATCGCGAGAGTACTAAACGAAGAATACGAACAGTCAACACCAGTTCATTGCCAAGAACAAGAAAACACCATCAACTAAGGCGGGATAGGAACCATTGCTACTCCACCATTAACCACAAACCAGAAAACTAATCACACTACTAAGAATCCTTTGCCAACGCAAGCCAAACCCAAGGAAACAGCACAAACTCATCATCCTAAACTTAATTCTCAATCTTCGGAACCCAATCATAATCACTCCTCAAACCACTTACCATGAAAGCCACCAGTACACCACTGCTCTACTTTTTAAGGGCGCTCTACCAACATCCTTACACAACCACAACAACCCAAAAGGTACAACACTTCCAAATAGTAACTCAATTCAAAAATCACATCCGAATTTCTAAACCTTCAAACGTCATCATAATGGAACGCAAGGAACACTTCAAATAATTCCACAATGCATCTAAGTCTCCAAATGACATTACAAACCCAATCACCGAACGACACCACGACCTCGCTTATCAAGTAAGAACCATCAATCTGCATGGCCAAGAAACCCCAAAGACCACTCTACAAAAAAATCTACAAGACAACTCTACGCACATCACTGCTCTAAAACCCCAAGGAAAGAAGGAAGTACTTAGATCATAACTCACCAGAATCACGATTCATCGGACAAACACTAAGATGTTCCACGCACAAGTCTAATTACCAGACCACCAACGATCCTATCATACACCTAGGGTATACACACAAACAGTCTAATCCACATGACCTCAAGTCGCAGACTCCTTCCATTCCGCTCATAAGACCATCATAATTTAGACTCACTTCTTCCATCTCAACTAACCAACCAAGGGAAACTAAAATCACTAGATACTCAACCCAACACTCATCCTCCAATTAGCCTCAAGTCTCACAAGGAGTCACACTAGGATCAGAGAGGAAGACTCAAACTCTAAGGATGTCCATCCAACCCACAAGCACAACCTAAACTCCCAAGTCACAAAGGAATCCAACCATCAAGAGAACAGACAAGAGTACACAACGGATTCCGAGAGGAAGTACCTCAAGGTCACACAACCGACATAAGCCACTAGGTTGGCTAACACCCACAACACTCAACTTCCGGTAGAATGGAAAACCCGAGCGATTTACAACACCGCAAGACAACCACGAATTTACACCTCAAAATGGAAAAACCAACAAGCCTCAAGTCTCCACATCCTACCAAAATTACAATTTACCACTCTAAAACTACAAGAGGGTCCAAAACTCAATAGAATAACAGAAACAACACCACAACTCTCAAGAAGACTAGGCATCCAAGAGCACAACTGCTAACACACCCATAGCCCTATAGGGAGGAACAACACTCATATCCCAACCCTTCGAGGAAACTTGGCCACTCAAGAATAAGTCGAAACGGAACAAACGACTTTAAGGGAACAAACCCAAGACAAACGGTGCTCCAAGGCATACGAGAATGATCATATCAATCGTAATGACCCCAAGGAACCTATGGAGACTAGGTGTCTCCCCACGGTCCAAAGGTATTCAAACCAAAAGCTTTAATGAAATACAATAAACACAAACACTGGGGAGTTAACGGTTATCATTCAGAAACATAACAGTTGAACTTCTCATTACATTAAACGTGATACAATATGATAAGCCGAAGAAGTACAGGAAAGAAAAGTACAACTGCCATATCACTATGAACTAAAAGCTGAAAAGAAGTACAAAGAGACAAAGGAGAACCAAGGTCGTAGCTCCAAGGGGAACCAGCTGCTAGCTCAATCTCCCAATCCACCTGCAAGTGAAACCCTGCAACAAAATACTGGAAAACAGAAAGAAAGGAGGGTCTGAGTGAACCACATCTCAGTGAGGTAACAGCTAACGACTACAAATCATGCACGAGCGCATGTGAGCCTAAGTACCACAAAACCAAGGAAGACAAGTCGAAGCTAAGGAAATCACACACACACACACGCACCCAAGTGACGCGAAACTAAGAGTATCTCCAAGGTTGACAAGTAGAGTATCACCCAAAACACAATTGAAGTCCTCAACACGAGAGTCATCACTAGAAACTCCACTAAGGAACACAAGGACCTAGTCACTCAACCTCATCTACTTTCAACCAATGCCACGGTCATAACACAACCAACGCCTACAACACTCACAAGGAATCCAACACCTGAATCCCCTCATCTCCCCATCACCTTCACATTCTTTGTTACGGTTTTAGATTCATATGGTTGTACTTGATATTGAATATTGGAGTTACACATTTCATTTCATTCCCCACCTTGGCCCACCCAAGGGGTAAAGTGACCTCATCACACACTTTATCATTTTTATTTCCAACATTCATTTTCGGTCGATTCCTAAACAAGCGAGCCACCAACCTCCCCTAGACAAGGGCGAGAAGATTCACATGTGTTAAGATTTTGTTCCAGGATCCCACCTACCGACGTATCCAGTATATTCCGAGACTTTCGGGAACTCGTATCTCCCACCTATGGCCAAAGGATCTTTGCCTAGATCATCACCCGTCAATGATATCTAGTAATTCCGCGACTTGAAGGGAACGTGTATCTCCCACTTAACACGACAATAGAACTTGGGCAAGATTCATCCAAGTTAATCCCCACATTACACTTCTTTGTTTCCATTGGTGGATTTAAGTAGAGGATTTGAGATTCACAAGAGGGTGGTCCTCATGGGATCCATCCCTCGTATTGGTTGTTCATTGCGTTCCTTGAATTCATTAAGTCATAATGGTTTCCGGTGACATTTTCCCCACACTTGTACATTTTCCCTCGGTTACGAGACCGGGTCACAACAACAAGTACCCTCATCAAATACTAGGAAAAATCATCCTTGACATACCACACTATCGCAATCACCCAAGAATTCTCCGAACATCGCACAATGCCTCAAACTTTCCCAACGACCAATTCATCCACATTGAAACCCACCGAGACACACATTTGACGAACACTTCAATTTCACTACAATTCACCTCATTACCAATCTATGAAGGCCCAAGTAAATCGTACACACCCTTAGACATTCCCAACAATGGCTTGACATGACCAAGGCCACCCAAATTCACCTCAAAGCCCATTCGGGCATTTTGTCAAACACCTAGTGCACACGAACTTCAAAGGTGTCTATGGTCGATGAAAGACTCAATTAAATCCCAACATCATCACTAGACCGTAGTAACATCGTCTAATCCCACCCGACACCGATCGACACGAATCAAGGATCAACGACTACGCGAGGTGAAAATGTGAATAATTAAGCGACGAGACATGAAATGGAATACGCACACCCACACACACTAAGTAGGAGTTAAAAATTACCCACCGGAGAGTCACCGGAAAATTCACCGGAAAAGTCGCCAGAAAACCTCCATGACTGCCGGAGTAAACCAAGCCCACCATTGTGAAGCTCCTGAGGTGCTCTACAATGTTAGAGAAGACAAAAACCTTAGACGAGCAATCCATAAAAACCTAGGGTTTTGGAGAGAGAGAATAACTTACCGAACTAAGCACGTCACCGCGGAGAGGAGAGCGAGGGGAACACCGTTAAAGCTTCTTGTTTTCTCCGAAATCCATTTGTTGAAGAGATGTGGAGGAGAGAAGGGAGAGAGAGTTGTGAGAGGGAGGGAGAGAGAGAATATTAGGGTTCCAAGTGGGGAAGAAGACCCCTAAAATCGGACCCAAAACCATATATAGGACCCCTACCACAATTACCTCAATACCCTTCATTAACACAATTCGCACAGCAAAAATACACGCGGCGACCGGTCGACGCATTTGGCTCGACCGGTCGGGACCTCTCAGAGGTGCCCACTGGAAAGTGTCGACCGGTCGACGCATTATGGTGTACCGGTCGACAAGAGTAAAAATGCACTGATTTGAAAGACTAATTTTTCCGAGAGTATTTTGGTCCTAACTTCTTCGTCTGAACTCCGATTGAGACAATTCAAGTTGCGTTGGATTCGTAATCAAATTCTCTACGACTTCCATGAATAAAAAGTTTTGATTTGGAGAACGGATCAAGTCGATGGATTTTAAATGCGATTAAAGAATTATCCAAACACAAGACCATCGATGAACTTCATGCCGGGGATGCCCACTCTACCCGGACTTACTCAACGATACACGAAATTCAATTTATTGAATTTATTAAAACGGATGAAAATTAATTAAAATTTCCGGAGTGTGACAGTAAGGTTCAGCTAGCCGAAGAACCGATTCAGCATGGGGTGGAAGGGGAACCGAACATCGCCCTCCACTACAGTGCAAATAGGCACATGAATGTGCGATGGCCCCGTCTCCATATCATCGATGGGAAAAGAGAGATGTGCACATTGTTCGGTATGTCAAATTCCTTCTTGAACTCCCAGATGTCTGACTCCAAAGTTAGCATTTGGCGAAACTTGTGAGACCATTTCTTCGACGCCATGATTGCGATCTGAAGGAACACAAGCAGGGAGGCACCGTTAGTCGGTCCGGCACTAGCCAAGCCATAAAGCACGAGAATGTTCTACATTTGGGCATTCATCCACCATCCAACATTGGGCGACAGAGTCACATCGACGGGGAGAAGTTTTCTAGAATCCATGGGGCCAGAGCTTTTTGGCATCCATAGGGGCCTTCGGAGGTTATTCCCATGGACAAAACAAGTTAGTTCACTAAATCGACAGGAAAATCAATAAAAAATAAAGGCATCCGCGATGAAGAACAAGAATCTATACATGGATCTAAGTATCGAAGGAAGAAAGCTTGAGAAAAGCCTCGCCGGAAATCGTCTAGCGGGCTACTAGAAATCGCCTATGGTTACCAAAAATCGTGAGAGCTTAGAAGGAAGTTCAAATGTAATGAAGGAAAAGCCCTAGGAGGCAATTTATAGCAAAGGCACTATGTAGGAAAATGCATGACACGTTGACCAGGCCAGCCAGTGAAAGCAGAAGCAATAATTGCTACATTTATGGAAAGTGAACTGACGCTGCCAAGTGACCAACACGCGCGCACCCCTGTCCTATCCGCCATAGGACTGACCATTGGCAGCACGCCAGGTGGCCTGCCATCTCGTCATTTCAGGCACGTGTTGGCCACCGAGGGTTCCACCTATTGATGTGATACCTTGGTAGATGCGTCATTGCTCCAGAAGGTGACACGTCACCATGTTCGAAACGACGGTTAATAAAGCTGTCATAGGCCTAAGTTCCTAGGAAGCTCAAGTGATTCGGTGCTCTCCCTCTTCGGCACCAGCACATCTCTACGGTTTCAAATCAACCCTGCTTCGGCCACCATGCCTCGGTCAAAGGGGCTGAGGGGCTATTCTTGGGGGCCGAACCTAAAGAGAGGCCTGAGCCATGAACTCCCTCCACGAGGACCAGATTACTAGGTAGAGGTCATGCGACCGAGCAAAGGAAGGGTTGACTGAGGGGGTTCCCCGGGGCTCACTTCAGAACTGAAGGTTTACTGTCTAGGGATAGCTCCCTGTCGACGGAGCACGGTACCGAAGGGTGCTCCTTCAACTAGACAGGAAATCAACATCGACTGTAGGTAAGATTCCATAGGAGGATAGCATCCCGGATTTTCCACATGTGGCAAGCACACGCCTAACAAAGGAATCAGTTTTTCGGGATTCCCGCAACATGTTAGATCACCTTTTTAGCTTTTATGCCGCCCAATGTTGTCATGCGGTGCCACCTGACATTGTCGAAAGCTGAGCGGTTGGCCTGCCGCCCATGTGCATAGAGGGGACAGGTGCACTATTCAATGGTGTAGGGTGGGGGATTACTCGCGCCAAAGTGTGTACTACACACTCACCAATGATCCTATATATAGAGGATAGCATTCAATACTTGAGGTATGTGGTAGCCGGTTTCTGCCGAATGATCTCCTTCGGTGGCTTACCCTCCGGATGTGAGGTGTCGGTTATGGCCGACGGCTTGAGTGGTCCCTGCAAGTAAATAACGGATCCCATGCTTGGCTCCTGTAAAAAAGAGGTTAGTGCCCGCCGGTCGGTTTTGACCAACGGGGCCTCCGATGCTTAAGTTAGTAGCTGTTTGAGGAAAAGGTAAAGCAAACAAGAGGGGGTCGGACGGTAGCGGTCGGGGATCAAAGTCTGGATCAATAGATCTGGGGATCCCGTGAACAGTACCCCATGGGGGTATTTATAAGTGAATGTTGGCTTGGGGCTCAAGAATATTGAGTGGGCCGCACGTCGAGGGCCCTTTAGTGGGCCTGGACGGTAGATGGACCGGGTTAGGTCGTACGGACGGAGCATCCGGGCGGATACTCCACGACAGTGACTGGAGGGTGACCCTCCGAGTGGTCCGGTCCGCTCGGGAGTGAGTCGCAAGGTGGCGAAAGGAATCGCCAAAGGCTCGTTGTCCGGACGTTGACGGTCGGCCATGGTGTGGACCCTACGGTCCGGACAGGCCTTTGGGGCCGACACCTTCATGGTTAGTTTTATGGTAGGCTGTTTCCCTAAGGTATGGGTCCGGTCACCACAATAGCCCCTCAATCTTTCCCAAATTTTTGGAAAAGATTGAAATTGGTCTACCGGACGCCATGCTTCGGGGGAGCAGTTATCGTTAATTTTCTTCGACGTCATCTATGACGTCACCTGACAGGCGTCAGGATGTTGATTAGACACGAGTGTCAGGAGAAGCCATGCGTCGCGCTCCGATTTGCGAGTCAAATGGGCCGCCTCGGTATGTGTGCAGAATTATTAATGTTTACAGCTGTGTTCCGTACCTGGGGGAACCTATAAATAGGCATGTTCAGTATGACCTTCGGTACTCTGTTCTGTGCGTAAGAAGCCTCCGGAGAGCTACATACCCTTCGGCGACTACATTCCTCTGCTCGTCATGGATCAAGTAATTGACTTGTCTTCTGCTTCGTCGCATTCTAAGTTGGACCTTTTGTTCCAGTCGACTCCTAGAGAGCTTACTCCTGAAGTTAGCTCAAAGATGTCGTCACCTGTTGAAGATATTACGCCCGAAGCATCGTCCTCGAGACAGCCTCCGTCTAGCGGCCGAGGTAACATTGTTCGACACTTCTCTGATGAGGCAGAACCTACATATGTGGCCCTTAGCTACTTCATGGGGGAATTACTGAGTATGAAGAGTTCCTCCGTCGGAATTCCCTGATGAGTACTACCCAGCTGATCCGCCATCAGATGTTCCTGTCGTGGCATCGGAGAATTTGGTTGCTGATATACCGGAAGGAGTTTCTCATAGTATGCCGGAGGTTATTACAGCTGGTTTGCCGGAAGCTGCTCCTATTGCTGTGCCGGAGACTACTCCTCTGGCATAATTGTGATATCATTTTTTCTGCTTTCCCTGCACATAATTTGTATTGTATCATAGTTATGAAAACTGGTCAATTAATGTTACCTCATTTCTGTCGGCGTGCATGAGACGTTAATGGTCTCAGAGATGGATCCGGAGAGGCGTGTCGGGAGGCCCCTCGCCGGAGGGCAATAAATTGTTTGACCATATTATTTATGGAGATCCGGATGGGCGTTGATAATAATCGACCGCCGATAGATCGGGCGGATAAACGATAGTCTTGTGAAGAGAGAGATAGCCCCAGACTGCTGCTAGTTGCCCATAATAGCCTCAGATAAGAGTGATAGTCCATATTGTAGCCGGATGCATATTAAAAGTCCCAGATGAGGGGAGTGGTCCGGATCGTTGCCGGACATATATTAAAAGTCCTAGATAAGTGTGGGCATCCGGATAGAATATAAAAGAATCCCGTGATGCAGAGTCATCCGGATTGATCCCGGATATGTGCATAAGATAGCCCCCGATAACGGGAAGCGTCCGGATTGATGGGAAGATAGCCTTGAGCCATAGGATGGACAGTAGGTTATAACCGAGTCAAAGCCCGCGCCTGCCGGAGCCATGGTGATAAATGATTTATCCAATCATGGGGTGGACGGTAGGTTATAACCGAGTCAAAGCTCGCGCCTGCCGGAGCCACGGTCTTCGTTGCCGTGACCCGGCAAAGCCAGACGGTCGGTCTTCGGGATGGGTAGACAATCCAAAGCCATGGTGATGGACGGTCGGGTTATAACCAAGAATATAAAAGAATCCCGTGATGCAGAGTCGTACGGATTGATCCCGGATATGTGTATAAGATAGCCCCCGATAACGGGAAGCGTCCAGATTGATGGAAAGATAGCCTTGAGCCATAAGATGGACGGTAGCTTATAACCGAGCTAAAACTCGCGCCTGCCGGAGCCATAATGATAAACGAATTATTTAGAACCATAGGGCGGACGGCAGGTTATAACCGAGTCAGAGCTCGCACCTGTCGGAGCCACGGTTTTCGTTGTAGACGGTCGGTTTTTGGGATGGGTAGACAATCCAGAGC
>NMUG010002311.1:0-16192 GCA_002855965.1 Monotropa hypopitys | reverse complement strand
TAGATGACTGTCAGAGGCTCGGCCATTGATTGCGTAGTTGAGGTACTTGAGCATCCTATCATCTCTAGCGCCGTACTCTCCAGTCAATTAGTTGACGACCAACTGAGAGTCGCTATATATGAAAATCTCCTCAACTCCGATGTTATTTGCAAGACGGAGTCTGGATATCATAGCTTTGTATTCTGCCTCATTGTTGGAGGTCGGATACTCTATAGACAGAGCATTCTCATGAATGACACCTTATGGAGAGACCAAGACGATGCCTGTGCCGAAGCCCCTGTTGTTTGAAGCACTGTCAACATGCAGCTTCCGATTTTCACCGTAGAACAACTGCCAAGGTTCCACCGGGTGCTGGGTGCAAGTACCGGAGCATCGTGGCGACGGAGTAGTAGATGAGGAAGCAGTCGGCTAATCGCGGTCATTGGCCGGAGATTCCGCTTGAGTTTCCTCGGGAATAACCTTGGGAGAAAACTCTGCGATGGTCGTTCTGGGATGGTATTTGATGTCGAAGTTTGCAAGCTCGACTGCCCATTTTGAGATTCGATTTGAGAGATCAGCTTTTTGGAGGACAACCTTTAGTGGGCGCTCTGTCAACACCATGATCGTATGCTGCTGGAAGTAGGGAAGGAGCTTCCTGGATGTAGAAACCAAAGAAAGAGCAAGTTTTTCAAGAGGCAAGTACCTGGTTTCAGTAGGAATTAGCATTTTGTTGGTGTAATAGATCGACTGGTGCTCCCTCCCTTCATCCCGATATAGAACAGAGCTCACTACATGCAGAGAGACGACAAGATAAAGAAGAAGGGGCTCCAGGTCCTTTGGTGTAACTAGGACCAACGGGCTGGAAATATACTACTTCAGCTCCGTCCACTTGTAGCTTCATCGACTGGTCTTGATAGCCTAAGAGAATGGTTGGCAGAGATCGAATGATCGGCTGATGAATCTGTTCAGAGCTGCTGCCATACCAGTCACCCATTGGATCTCTTTAATTGTTGATGGAGGCCTCAAGTTGGATACTGCTGTGACCTGGAATGGATCCGCTTCTATCCCCCGGCTGGTGACAAGGTAACCGAGAAATTTGTCAGACCCCACATTGAAGGTGCACATCTCGGCATTAAGATGGAGCTTGTGCCTTTTGAAGATTTGGAAGACTTCTGCAAGCTGTCGGATGTGATCGACCGGAAGCTTGCTCTTGATGACCATATCGTCAATGTAGGCCTCTATAGTGTCTCTAATTTGCTTGGAGACCATCCGTGAGACCATCTGTTGGTAAGTGGATCCTGCATTCTTGAGGCTGAAGGGCATCACCCTGTAACAGTAGACCCCTTTGGGGTTATGAATGCCGTCTTCTCTATGTGTTCTTCAACCATAGAGATCTGGTGATAGCCCCTATATGCATCCATAAAGCCGAGCCTCTGGTGTCCAGCTATGGCATCGACAAGCTAATAGATCCTGTCCAAGGGGAAGCAATCCTTCGGGCAAGCAACTTTGAGATTAGTGTAGTCGACACAGACTCGCCATTTGCCAGACTTCTTCTTGACAATGATAGTATTGTCTAGCCATGTGGGGTATTGGACCTCTCGGATGGCATTTGCTTCAAGTAGCCGGTCTACTTTCTCAACGACCGCTTGAGTGTGTGCCGGAGAGGAGCGCCTAGGCCTTTGGATGCTGGGATGCCTAGAGGGATCGACGTTCAACTAATGATAGATGAATGATGAATCCACACCGGGAATCTCGTATGGAGTCCATGCAAAGACCTCTATGTTTGCTTTGAGAAACTTTACCATTTCCTCCTGCTCTGGTTGAGAGAGTGAAAATCCGACGAGGAAGGAACGACTGCCATCCTCATTGATTGGAACTGCTATGAGCTCCTCCACTACTTTGTCGGCTACTGGAGCACTGACATCCTCAAGAACCGAAGCATCTGATACTTCCACCCACTATACCTTCTTGACTTCTTTGTTCTCCCGGACGACCGAGATGTAGCATTTTTTTGATGCTGATTGGTCACCGAAGATGTCCTCCTGCCGTCCAGAGGCTCCGATGAACCAAACAACCTGATGGTAAGCACAGGTGATGGCTTGCATAGAATGTATCCAGTTCCGGCCAAGAATGGAATTGTAGGGACTTTGAACATCGACTACGATGAACTCTATATCGATTGTCTTGGACCCCGCCTAGCATAAAAGAGAGATCTTGCCGAGCGGCTAGATAGGAGCACCATTGAATCTGACTAGGGGGACGTCGGTAGGCTGCAAGTCATCAAAGGAAAGCTTGAGGGCTTGAAATTGGTAAAGTACATTACCTTAGATGACCTTCCCTGATCGATGAGGATCTGTTGGATGTTGGCTAGACCGCCGTGAAGAGTGACCCTGAGGGCATCGTTGTGTGGAAGCTAGACCTAGTCAAGGTCCTTCTTTGTGAACGTGATGGACCAACCTGACCGTTCGGTAGAGTACTTTCATTTTGGAGTAGATCCGACTATGAGCACTTGTTTTGGAGCAGAGGCCTGGTCAATCTCTGCGCAAAGATGAGCGACAACCTCTTTGTTGAGAGGGCTGCGGATCACATTGATCATTGGAATGACCACCTCAGGCTGGTTGATGTGTCCGGTGGTTTGGGCCAGCTCCCCAGTCTTCTGGTGGTCGATCCATCTGCCCAGATGTCCTTGCTTCACTAGGTGCTCAAGGTACGACTTGAAGGGTCTGTACCCAGTCGTAATGTGTCCTTGCTCCTTGTGATAGATGTAGTGGATCCTTTTGTCCTTTGTATTACCGATCGTTCCCAGTTTATGGTCTGACCATGCAAATAAGGAATGGTTCTCAACATGCTTCAAGACCAAGTAGATAGATTCGGTGAATACCGTGGTCTCAGCAATGAATTCGTGGGCCTTTGGGCCCTTCCCGTGACCAGCTTTGACAACGTTGACCTACCTCCGTCTGTTGGATGGCTGAGGTGCTTGGAAGTGATACTCCGGATGCTGGGCCGCCTACTCAGCAAGAAGATCCTCCAGCTGACAGAATTTTTCCATCCGGAGCATGAGGTCATCCATGTCCTCCGGAGCATGGAGTGTGAGGTCGACGAAGATCCGACTGTTGCTTTCTAGACCGATTTTAAAAGAAGAAACAGTCACCGTCTGGTCACAACCCTGGATCTCATTGAAGAGTTCCCAATACCTCTCTGCATATTACCATAGTCTTTCTTCCGGATTCTTCTTGAGGCTGATGAGAGCGTCAACCTCTTTTGTTTTCTTGCTGCTTGTGACGAATCGAGCCATAAAGGCTTGTTTAAGGTCTCGGGAGCAAGTAATGCTGCGTAAAGGGAGCTTATTGAACCAGAGAGAACTAAGGGTGCCAAGGCTTGTCGGAAATACCTTGCACATGATAGCATCGTCGGTTGTATAGAGTGAGATGATCTGCTAGAAGTTGATGAGATGAGTGTACGGATCCATCTTCGGATTATATTTTATAAACTTTAGCAGGTTGAAGCCTGTGGGAAGGGTCACCATCTCAATCTTCGAAATGAATAGAGAGAGATTGAGCTGCTGAAGCCTTGCGTCGACGGACACCTTTTGCTAGACCGCTCTCCTATCCAGACTGGGAGCTGTCTGGCTTCTACGGAAGTTCAGATGATCTCTGAGATCCCACTCTTTCCTGGGGGAGGGGAGTCGTGGTCCCTGTGATGCCTCCTTTTATGGCTATGATCATCTTCCTTGTGATGCCGGAGTGTTTGTGGTCCCTTTCCCGATAGAGCCTGAATTCTGTGCCCAGAGCTCCTCTCGATCGAACCTCTGGTGCAATGGCTTCAGCAGGTACAAGGTCTCCTTCTTCAAGGAGATAGAGAGTATTGCGGGATCATTCGGAGCAAGAACTCGATACGGCGCTTGTAGATGGACGACGCCTAGAGGACCGGTCATGGAAGCCTCCCGACTGGCATTCAAGAGTGGGGGATTGGCAGACTGCCTTTCCCTTCCCTGAACGACCATGTCGTTCGGCTTCCCCAGTCGCTCTAGCTCCGACCGCCTTCTAGTATGCTCAGAATTAGTTTGTAGCACATCTTTAGAGGGAGTTGGAGGATAGTGTATGGAGTTGGCGATGAGTCTTGCCAACTGATCCTTCAAAAAGGTGATCTCTGAGTCCTTCTGACGGAGATGATCTCCGGACAGTTGTGAAGAAGATCCCAACAGGTCTAGTGACGAATCCTGAGCAACAGAATTAGTGGTAGAGTGGGAGGAGGTAGATGGTCGTGATGACCGACTCGAGTGGTTTCCCCGCCCATCGTAGAGGATAGTAGCACTAAGGATGAAGAGTGAGGTGTGGACTAAGGTTACTGGAGTCTAAGAACAAAGTCCCCATCAGAGTCACCAAATATGGTGACTGTAATCTGACCGCCTCTTCGGGTTGGATGTGCTTCGTGCAGAGGGTGGGGAAGTGCTAAGAGCTGGCCTTCGGATGATCGGAGGGGTGACCTAAAGAGGGGTTCCTCCTACTTGGCTCTTGCAAAATAAGGGTTAGAGCCCACCTGTTGATAGTGACCGATAATGGCCTCCAATGGCTAAGTAAATAAGAGTGGAAGAGAAAGGACAGTCGATAAGCAAGAGTTAGAGAGAATTGGGAGAAGGTACCATGAACAGTATCTCAATGGGGTATTTATAGTTTCCAACTTAACTTGGCACCAAAAAGCAAGCGTATGATGCACACGGGAGAGTCCCGATGTTGATATAAGACCTAAAGACGTTGTTGGGTCGTTGGGGCGACCTGCTCCACATCATCATGCATATGGAAGAATCCTCGGTGTGCCGCTATATCGGAAGTCATTGTTCCCTATCGCTGCCTATGGTGGACCCCTCCGGCATAAGACCGATCGATGGTCGGTGGAAGTTGTGCTTCCTCCTAGTGGGGAGTAGTCATGCAGGGCTTCTTTGTCATCCGGGATGGATATGTTGAAGGTTGAAGGAGACCGCGTGGCCGACTCGGCTTGGCTCCTTCAGATGTCCAGAGAGTCTGCTTTGAGTGCCGAAGGTCCGCATGATGAACTGCCAATTCCATCCTTTGGCGCATATAAAACCTGTGCCGATGGTCCGTAAGGCCGATGACTCTGGATTGCTCCGTGAGATGCTTGAATCGGGGTCTGGATCAGTCGGGTGGTTCGATAGAGTAGATCCGACCTGCCCTGGTTGAGGTCTGGCTACTACACTTTCCTTCATTCTTTATGAGACACTTCCATAGCTGGTGCGATACTCCAGAAAAATAGAGCAATTTCGCCAAATGTATGGCATTCTGAATGATGTTCATATTGAATTGGCTCCCCATGGCTATCTTTATAGCCTAAATCTTGATAGAAATACCATTTTCATTCTGCTAATTCAAATCATTGAGGGAGGGATTAGATCCCCGCTTCATCGTCTCTTCCGCATAGTCATGAGTCGACCTCCTCCCTATGCAGATTGCCCCAAACATTGCCCAAATGATTATAAGCATTGCCGAGCTCAACCATCGTCTGGGCACAAATTTGGGATATAACGATATCATGCACCACTACATTCTTTGCCATACCAAAGATTACACATATTACATCAAACATCGTCCCAACCATGCACCACTCTTAGAGATGCCCCCTGACTCTTCAAAAGGAGCAGAGGAATATTTCCCAATTGGGAGCTTCCTGTCGATGTGGAACCTGCCATATGCCCTCCTCACAAAATGGGACATCCTCGTTAGTATTCTCTTTTTGTTACTGTTATTTTCAGATATTACTTTTTTCTAATCTAACCTTCGCTTTTCTTTTTCTTTTCAGGTGAGGGAATCAATCCTCCTGGGAACAAAAGTCATTACGGAACCCAGGAAGATGATCTCAAAACAGTTTTTGCTTACAAGAATCCAAGAAACAAAAAATATCCCAGGGCCTGCGATTCTCTTCTAGGTTACGAGCTATGGTAAAAGGGGTATAAATAGCTACACCAATTTACCATTGCGGTAGCAGGACCTAGCTCCATTCCTGTACGTATTTCTATTTCTCCTTATTTTTTCCGTACTGATCCTGCTAAGGGTGAGCAGTCAGTGGACCCAATTGACCTAGAAATTTATCAGGCTACCTACTCACCCCTTCCCGAGCAAGAAAAATCTGATTCTTTATATCGTCTTTTTAATAAGGCATTACTCCTCATGATCTTCCTTACTATCCTTCTCTTGAGTTTGTTGGAGAATTTTAAGGAGTCTCTTCTTCTTCTAGCTATAGTCCAGACAATTTGGACATTACATCTAAGGATTTTGACATTGTTGGACTTGCTATGTCCTTAAAAAATCTTCTACTCAAACCTCTAGGACTGAGACTTCACAAGAACCCCATGTTCTACCACCAATCTCTACCATTGCTCCCCCAACCATTCTTTCTGTTGTTTCTTCCACTCCTGTCATTGGTCCTTCCGTTGCTCTCGCAGCCCCATCATTCCTGCCCAGGATCTTCCTCGGAGATCCAAATTATAATGACCCGTCCCGAAAAGATAATATTTTTAATACTTTCTGGGTACGAATCATTACTTAAACCTCTTAATATTTTTCACAATTAATTTTTTTCTTTATTTTTTAACCATTCTAATATAAATAAGCAGCGGAACTAAAAAATTGTTTTAAAATAAAAACCACCAACTATGACATATCCAATGTGACAAATCTAAGACATGACCAAATACGGTTCCAAAGTAAAAATAGAAAACTGACAGTCTGAATAATAAACTAACTCTCATCCTCACTCTAAAACAGTAAGGAAGAAACACAGTACTAAACTGAAGAAGGTAAAGTAACTCCTGAAAAAGAGTAATCCTGAGCAGCTGGCAATGAACCCCCTATGTCTTCTTATCTGGATATAAAAGCCACCACAAAAGAAGCAAATATATCCAAGAGCGTCAGATTAACAGTTAATATAGTAGTCCATCAATAACAATGTAATAAACAATAACGTGAGGGGTTGTGACTCTCCCCTTGTATCAAGTCCACAGTAAAGGAATATATGTCAACAACAACAACAACGTAAAGGGATTGTGACTCTCCCCTTGAAACAAGTCCATTGTAAAGAAATGTCTAATAACAGTGTAAGGGGTTGTGACTCTCCCCTAGTAAGTAACAATCGTGAGCATGCATCATCTTATACTTTATGAATTTTTAATTTATTATCTTCATCATCATCATAGTGCTAAGGAGGACTAAATCAACTCCACTAGCTAAGGGCAATATAACAACCCTAGTATTCCATCACCGTAGGCAGCCAACTATTGGGAAGCCCATTGCCAAGCATCTACCGTCCCCCAATAGTGTTGCCAGAATACATTGTTCCATCACCGTAGGCAACACACCATTGTTACCGGAACATATCACCGTGTTGCATAAAAATGCATATAAATTAATATTCCATCACCGTAGGCAACATAACACTGTTGCTGGAATATAAACACTGTGGTTGCATAAACATACATATAAGTTTGAATTTATTTAATTATTCACCGTAACACCGTGTCATCGTAAATCATTGCAATATCATCATGGAATTTATATATGAACATGTCAATCATCTTTCATCAACTAAACACTATTAAGAAGATCTTTGTATTATAGACATCGTGGGTAGCATGCTTCAATCTTTTTCTAACATTATCATCATTTAAGCATGTATGAACTAAAACAAGAATATAACGACAATTATTACCAAGTACACCATTCCATTCAAACACATTACATATGAAATTCATGGAAAACTATATAAAAAATGAAATCTACACACTCACTATATATTGCGATCACCGGAGTGTGAACGCTAAGGAATCCTCGTGGATGACTCCGGTATATCCCCTGTGATATATTTCAAAGTGAAATAAGGATTAATATTGACTTGTATGTTTTATTATAATTTTTCCAGTCCCCATTTTCTCACTGAAAGTTTTTATAATTTCAGAATATTAATATTTTATAACAGCATCTAATCAAGATTTTGATTTCTAACATTTTCCGTCAAACCGGTACAAGGCCGGTGTACCGGCCGGCATGCCGGCCGGCATACCGGTTAAGCCAAATTTTCGCAATTTTGCAGAAATACTCAATTTCTTTCCAAATTATTTAGGCTATCTTAATAGCTTTAAATTCTGAAATTTTCTTCATAACATATTCTTATAAATCTTCAAACTACATGTTCATAAGTTTTCAAAATAAAAACTATGTGATTTTGTGGGTTTTTAAAGGACCGGTATGAGGCCGGTACACAGCCGGTATACCGCCCGACATGCTGACCGGTGTACCGTTTAGTGTAAAATCTTCCCAGTTTGGTCAGTTTCTCAAGATTTTTAAGGGTAATTTTTAATATTTGATTGATATGATTTCCAAATATTTTCAACAGTAAACTTGTTTAACAACCTTTATACTATCATCCTATAAATTTCCAGAACCAAAAACATTAATTTAGGTAGTTCTTAGGCCACCGGTATGGGACCGGTACGCAGCCGATATACCTCCCGGCATACCGGTCTGCAACTGCTGTTGCAGACAGAGACGATTTTTGAACAGACTCGATTTTTGTCTTCTCTACGGGCTTTGAAAACACCTTATTTGACTTCTAAAAAATCTGGAATAATTTTTATATACTATATTTAGGTCGTAGAACATTAATATGGAGTTAGATTTTGAAAATATACCTTAGTTTGACGAATTGAGTTTTGCGAGGGTGTTCTTCGCGTTCTTCGCGTTCTTGGGCAATTTCACACCAATGGAATGATTTCCAAAACTGATTTCGTGTATCTCTCAAATTGTTTTACGTTTAGGTGAGTTTTAGAGTGAATTTAGTTTAGTTTTATAGCATTTAGGTGTAGGGATTAATTGTTGCAGGAGTTACATAGTTATATATATCATATATACATATGAATGCTATATTCTCCATCCTTTCATCTCCTAACAATCGAATCCCCTTATTACACTCATAAATTTTCAGTTTTCTTTCTTGAATCTTGTAACTCCATAGCAATTGTGAACATTTATTTAAAATTTCAACATTTTGATTGTGTACATACACAATATTCATCCTACGGGAGAAATTCGGCTCCCATGGTTTCCATATCCTTAAATTACATCTTCTTCCCCCAATTTTTTGTCAAACTTCAGTATGACCCCGCTTCTTATAATATATAATTTACTCATCCTTTAAATAGTTTACTATTTTTAAACAATTACCAGAAAATTCCGATAAATCCACAAAATTCACAATATGATTTATTTATTTTTCTTTATCTAAATAAATTATTTTTATCATAAAATATTATTGATTAATTTATTATTATTATTATTATTATTTAAACGGTACGGGTATTACAACTCTCCCCTACTTAGGAAATTTCGTCCTCGAAATTAGATTACGTACCTGACAGGAACAGATGTGGGTATTTGGCTCTTATCTCCTCCTCGCCTTCCCACGTAGCCTCATCGACGCCATGATTCCTCCAAAGGACTTTGACCCAAGAAATCGTCTAGAGCGTAAAACTTGCTCCTTCCGATCAACAATCCTCAGAGGTTCCTCGGCATAAGACAGATTTTCCCGCACATCTAACTCTGCTGTACTCAAGACATGTGAAGGATCCACAATGTACTTCCGCAAATTAGACACATGAAAAACATCATGTATCCTAGATAGCTCTGCTGGCAAGAGTAAGCGATAAGCACATGCACCAATCTGCTCGATAATCTCGTACGGACCCACATATCTCGGCGACAACTTCCCTTTGCCCTTCACACGGACTACACCCTTCCAAGGAGATACTTTCAGAAACACGAAGTCACCCACCTCAAACTCCAACTCCCTTCGACGGTTGTCAGCATAACTTTTCTAATGACTTTGAGCAATCTTCAGTCTCTCCCGTATCAACTTGACACCATCGGAAGACTGTTGGATTAACTCTAGACCCAACAATTGCCGTTCTCCCACCTCACTCTAACACAAAGGAGTGCGACACCGTCTCCCATATAAAGCCTCATAAGGAGCCATCCCGATGATGGACTGATAACTGTTGTTATAAGCGAATTCCACCAATGGTAGATAATCATCCCAAGCACCCTGAAAATCAATCACACAGCCTCTGAGCATATCTTCCAAAGTCTGAATAGTTCGTTCCGACTATCCATCCGTCTGCGGATGAAAAGCCGTACTGAACTTCAGAGAAGTCCCCAAAGCCGACTGTAGACTATGCCAAAATCGAGAAGTAAACTTAGGATCCCTGTCACTCACAATGGATACAGGAACTCTGTGTAGCCTGACGATCTCTGCAATGTATAACTTGGCATATCTATTTGTGGTATACGTAACTCGAACATGTAAGAAGTGAGCAGACTTCGTCAATCGATCCACCACAACCCAAATAGAGTCGAAGCCTCTGCTGCACTTTGGTAAACCCACCACAAAGTCCATAGTCACGTGTTCCCACTTCCACTCTGGAATTGGTAAGCTCTGCAATAACCCTGCTGGATTCTGATGTTCTAGCTTAACTTGCTGACAAGTCAAGCACTTTGCAACGAACTCAGCAATGTCTCTCTTCATTTCTCTCCACCAGAAATTTTCACGAAGATTTCGATACAGTTTATTGCCTCCTGGGTGCATAGCATAAGCAGAACTATGACCCTTTTCGAGAATGCTACGTCTCAACTCAGCATCATCAGGAACACACATCCTGGTCCCAAACATAAGCATACCACTATCGTTGATGCTGAACTCACCTCCCAATCCCTCAGACACCATCTTCTTCTTAGTCACCAGAAACTCATCTCTATCCTGACCCATACGAATCTGATCCACAAAAGTAGGTCGAATCGAAAGACGAGCCAACAGAACATCTCCTGAACTCATCTCAAACTCAGCATCAATCTTCCTCATCTCTTTGAAACTCTCAATGCGAGCACATCGTAACTCCTTACCGATTTACAGCTCAATGCATTAGCAACCACATTTGCTTTTCCAGGATAGTAATGAATGGAACAATCATTATCTTTGATCAATTCCATCCATTGCCTCTGGCGCAAACTGAGTTCCTTCTGCGAGAATAAGTATTTCAGGCTTTGATGATCCGAATAAATCTCGCATGTAACTCCATACATATAATGCCTCCACTGCTTGAGAGCAAATACCATTGCCGCCAACTCCAAGTCATGCACTGGATAATTAAGCTCATTCGGCTTCAGTTGACGAGATGCATATGCAATCACCTTGCCTCTTTGCATCAACACACAGCCTAGGCCTCGCAACGAAGCATCGTTGTAGATAACCATATCCTCTATACCATCAGCAATTGTCAAGACAGGAGCCGTCACTAACTTTTCCTTCAACATTCTAAAACTCGCCTCGCATTCCTCGGACCAGATAAATCTCACATTCTTGCAGATCAACTTTGTCATCGGCAATGCAATAGAAGAAAATCCTAGAATGAATCGCCGATAATAGCTAGCCAATCCAAGGAAGATACGAATCTCTGACACATTGGTTGGTCTCTCCCAATCCACTACTGCTTCCACCTTCTTCGGATCAACACGGATCCCTTCTCTGGATATCACATGACCCAAGAAAACCGCCTCTTGCAGCCAGAACTCACATTTGCTGAATTTTCCATACAACTTCTTCTGCCTCAGAGTCTGCAATACTAATCTCAGATGTTGTTGATGATCATCCTCATTCTTGGAGTAAATCAAGATGTCATCGATGAATACCACTACGAACGAGTCCAGATAGGGTTGGAAAACCCTATTCATAAGATCCATGAATACCGCTGGAGAATTCGTCAAACCGAAAGGCATCACCAGAAACTCATAGTACCCATATCTCATTCGAAACTCAGACTTGGGTACATCTTCCTCTCGAATCTTCAGCTGATGATAACCTGAGCGTAAATCGATCTTCGAAAAGACCGTAGCTCCCTGTAACTGATCGAACAAATCATCTATCTGAGGAAGAGGATATTTGTTCCGAATCATCGCCTTATTAAGCTGTCTGTAATCTATGCACATCCTCATGGATCCATCTTTCTTCTTTACAAATAGTACCATAGCACCCCACGGCGACATGCTGGGTCTAATGAAACCTTTCTCAAGATAATCTGACAGTTGCACCTTCAATTCTAACAACTCTGCTGGTGCCATACGATACAGAGCAATCGATATAGGACTTGTTCCAGGAACAAGCTCAATGGTGAACTCGATCTCCCGATCGGGCACAATACCAGGTAGCTCATCAGGAAAAACATCCACATACTCCCGAACTATAGGAATGTCTCAATACTGGGACTGGGCTGCTGAGTGTCAACCGTGTGAGCCAAAAATCCCATACAGCCTTTGCTCAGCAAAGTCCTCGCCTGTAGACATGATATCAACTCGCACCTTCCCGCCATCTTCTCTCCACAAAATTTTATCTCCTCACCATCCTCAAAACGAAATGTGACCTCCTTCTTCACACAGTCGATCACTGCTCTATATGTGGATAGAAAATCCATCCCCAGAATGACATCAAAATTGACCATAGGTATAGGAATCAAATCTACTAGAAGAGACCTCCCTCCTAATAATAACTCGCGCCCCATATAACAAGTGTTCACCCTTATGGGTTTTCCCATCGGGGTAGAAATAGATAGCACGTATGACAGAACAGTGGGTAATTTGTCTAACTTCAACCCAAATGCTATAGATACGAACGAGTGGGTAGCACCAGAATCTATAAGAATACGTTCATAATGATTGGCAATAATAATGGTACCTGAAACCACCTCAGGTGCTGCCTCTGCCTCCTGCCGGGTAATAGTGAAAACTCGGTCTGGCCTCATCTGACTGCCAGCGCTCGCAGCTGCTCTAGCAGAAGACCCAACAGCTGTAGAATTTGCCGACTTACGCGGCTGAGAACATTGTGGAGACTTGTGCCCCCACTCACCATAGTTGAAGCATTTAAACCTCATATCTCCGCCTTTGGGTCCCGGACAGTCTCTAAGAACATGCCCTATCTCACCACATCCAAAGCACTTTCGCTCTCCACTGGAAACATTACCAACCGACTGACTCCCACGGTCTTGATCCCCATCTCTTCTGCTCTGAGACTTAGAGCCATTGAAGATCTTCTTGAACGAAGGTTTATTCACCCCAGATTTAAAACTTCCTCCTGCACTAGAGGTCCTACTCTGCCAACGACGACTCGAATTATTCTTCTGAGCCCTCTGCTCCATCATCCCATCAACATCTCTGCCAATCCGCCTGGCCATATCAACGAGATCTGCATAATCTCACTCCCTGAAGGAAGTAAGTCTAGTAGCGATACTGGCATTCAAGCCATGCCTAAACCGCTGACATCGAGTCTCCTCTGTATTCACCAGCTGCACTGCAAATCGAGACAAAGTAGAGAATTTCGCCTCATATTCTGCCACGGTCATAGATCCCTGCTTCAGATACAGGAATGCATTCTGCTGATCCAGTCGATAAGTAGCTGGGAAGTACTGATCGTTGAAGCCTTTCACAAAAAGCTCCCAAGTCATAACTCGTGGGGGTACAACAACATCCCCTAACACCGGCATAGTGACTTGCCTATTATAGGCCTCCCACCAGAATAAAGCCTCTCCCTTCAGATTGAAGGTGGCCAAGTTCACCTTCTGCTCCTCATCAACTCCAAGAGTAGTAAAAACCCGCTCAACTCCTCGTAGCCATTCCTCCGCAACAGCCAGAGAAACAGATCCCTCAAACTCTGAAGGACATAATCATCGAAAACGGTCAAGAAGACCCGTAGCAGCTGCTCCCGTCTGATGATTAGTCTGCCATAGCATAAAGGCAGCTTGGTTTTCTAAGAATTGGGCCATGGCGGCTTCCACCCTATCAGCGTTGGTCATCACCGGAGGATCAGCTGGTGCCGGGGGCTGATTCACCTCCCCTGCGGCCACACCATTAGAAGCAGCATCCTCAACATTTTCCATCCTAATCCTGATCATTAACAGATAGGAATATATATATATTAAACACCATCATCAAAAGTATATACCCTCAGTCACATATATAATCCATCACGTAAGAAATTGCACTAACAAAATCTGACACATAAGGGTTCATTGCCATCGTTCACCTATACACCATTCTAACACAGGATTCCGGTACAATTGTGCTTTTCCGACTAACTTCCCAAGACCTCTCGTTTGAAAATACGTTGATCAGGCGATTTTCATACCAGATTTCAAGGTAGTCCACCGGGTGTCAAAGTAACACACACAATGATTTCCGGAAGAGTAAGACAAACTGACTCAACCTATCACTCACCTCAAAGACTCAACATTCTATGTCACACTGGTTCCTAGAATCTTACAAACCTATACTATGATACCAAGCTGTAATGACCCGTCTCGAAAAGATAATATTTTTAATACTTTCTGGATACGAATCATTACTTAAACCTCTTAATATTTTTCACCATTAATTTTTTTTTATTTTCTAACTATTCTAATATAAATAAGCAGCGGAACTAAAAAATTGTTTTAAAATAAAAACCACCAACTATGACATATCCAGTGTGACAAATTTAAGACATGACCAAACACGGTTCCAAAGTAAAAATAGAAAACTGATAGTCTAAATAATAAACCAACTCTCATCCTCACTCTAAAACAGTAAGGAAGAAACACAGTACTAAACTGAAGAAGGTAAAGTAACTTCTGAAGAAGAGTAATCCTGAGCAGCTGGCAATGAACCCCCTATGTCTTCTTATCTGGATATAAAAGCCACCACAAAAGAAGCAAATATATCCAAGAGCGTCAGATTAACAGTTAATATAGTAGTCCATCAATAACAATGTAATAAACAACAACGTGAGGGGTTGTGACTCTCCCCTTGTATCAAGTCCACAGTAAAGGAATATATGTCAACGACAACAACAACGTAAAGGGGTTGTGACTCTCCCCTTGAAACAAGTCCATTGTAAAGAAATGTCTAATAATAGTGTAAGGGGTTGTGACTCTCCCCTAGTAAGTAACAATTGTGAGCATGCATCATCGTATACTTTGTGAATTTTTAATTTATTATCTTCTTCATCATCATAGTGCTAAGGAGGACTAAATCAACTCCACTAGCTAAGGGCAATATAACAACCCTAGTATTCCATCACCATAGGCAGCCAACTATTGGGAAGCCCATTGCCAAGCATCTACCATCCCCCAATAGTGTTGCCGGAATACATTGTTCCATCACCGTAGGCAACACACCATTATTGCCAGAACATATCACCGTGTTGCATAAAAATGCATATAAATTAATATTCCATCACCGTAGGCAACATAACACCGTTGCCGGAATATAAACACCGTGGTTGCATAAACATGCATATAAGTTCGAATTTATTTAATTATTCACCGTAACACTGTGTCATCGTAAATCATTGCAATATCATCGTGGAATTTATATATGAACATGTCAATCACCTTTCATTAACTAAACACTATTAAGAACATCTTTATATTATAGACATCGTGGGTAGCATGCTTCAATCTTTTCTAACATTATCATCATCTAAGCATGCATGAACTAAAACAAGAATATAACGACAATTATTACCAAGTACACCATTCCATTCAAACACATTGCATATGTAATTCATGGAAAACTATATAAAAACTGAAATCTACACACTCACTATGTATTGCGATCTCCGGAGTGTGAATGCTAAGGAATCCTCGTGGATGACTCCGGTATATCTCCTGTGATATATTTCAAAGTGATATAAGGATTAATATTGACTTGTATGTTTTATTATAATTTTTCCAGTCCCCATTTTCTCACTGAAATTTCTTATAATTTCAGAATATTAATATTTTATAACAGCCTCTAATCAAGATTTTGATTTCTAACATTTTCCGTCAAACCGGTACAAGGCCGGTGTACCGCCCGGCATGCCGGTTAAGCCAAATTTTTGCAATTTTGCAGAAATACTCAATTTCTTTCCAAATTATTTAGGCTATCTTAATAGCTTTAAATTCTAAAATTTTCTTCATAACATATTCTTATAAATCTTCAAACTACATGTTCATAAGTTTTCAGAATAAAAACTATGTGATTTTGTGGGTTTTTAAAGGACCGGTATGAGGCCGGTACACAGCCGGTATACCACCCGGCATGCCGGCCGGTGTACCGGTTAGTGTAAAATCTTCCCAGTTTGGTCA
>NMUG010002310.1:0-16190 GCA_002855965.1 Monotropa hypopitys | reverse complement strand
ATGAATTGGACAGAGCCATAGGGTGGACGACAGGTTATAACCCAGCCCGAAGCTGGCGCCTGCCGGATCCATGGTCTTCATTGCAGCGACCTAGCCAAGCCAGACGGTCGGTCTTCGGGATGGGTAGACAATCCAGAGCCATGGTGATGGACGGTCGGGTTATAACCGAGTCAAAACTCGCGTCCGCCGGAGCCATGGTGATGGACGGTCAGGTTATAACCATGCCCAAAGCTTGCGCCTGTCAGAGCCATAGGGATGGATGAATTGCCCAGAGCCATAGGGTGGACGGCAGGTTATAACCCAGCCCGAAGCTGGTGCCTGTCGGAGCCACAGTGTTGTGGTCCTGAAAATAGCAATGAAGAACACAAAGAATGGAGGACAAAGAGTGCATTTCATTAGATAATTGAAAATTGACAAGGTTTTACAGTTCGGGGGATCCGTCTGGCGTTCGCCAGATCACGGGATTATTGGGATGTTTTGCTCTCCCTGGTTCGGCTGGCATGCATTGGGTCTGGCGGCTAGCATCCTGTACCGGTCAATCCATTTGTCGAGGTGGCCCAGCCGGACAAGGTGCTCCATGTATGCCTTGAAGGGGAGGCAGGATGTCGTGAAGTGTCCCCTTTCCCAGTGGTAAGTGCAGTAGGCCTTCCCGTTGGGATGCCTTTCTTCGAGCTTGTGATGCGGCTCTCTGAAGAACGGCTCGTCCCTGATCAGCCGGAGGACAATATAGATTGGCTCTGTAAAAACCGTAGTCTCCGCCACGTAGACCTCCGGTTTTGGAGCCCTCCTTTCTCCTGTTTTTACAATGTTGACCTACCTTCGGTTGTGTTGAGCAGGAGCAGGTCGTGCCTGTGGGGGACGGATGGAGGCTTGCTCGGCCAGAAGGTCCTACAACTGACAGAACTTTTCGATCAGCTGCATCAGATCATCCATGTTCTCCGCAGGATGGAGCATGAGCTCCCGGAGCATGAGCTCCCGGAGCATGGGACTTTCGGACTCCATGCCCAACTTGAATGAGGAGGTGGCGACTCCCTGATCGCAGTTCTGGATGTCGTTGTACAACTCCCAGTAACGGTCGGCGTATTGCTGGAGAGTCTCGTCCGGTCGCTTTCTGGGACTGATCAGAGAGTCGACCTCTTTTTTCTTCTTGTTGCTGGTGACGAAGTGGGCAAGGAAGGTCCTCTCCAAATCTCTGAAGCTCCGGATGGACCGAGAGGGAAGCTTGTTGAACCAAAGCGAGCCCTGGGTGCCAAGGCTCGTGGGGAAGACCTTGCACAGGACGGCGTCGCTCGAAGAGTAGAGCGCCATGATCTGTCATAAGTAGATGAGGTTGGTGTAGGCGTCGGTCTTTGGATCATACCTGGTGAATTTTGGCAAGCTGAAGCCAGGAGGGAGGACAGCGGATTCGATGGTCCGGGAGAAGGGGGAAAGGTTGAGCTATTCTAGGCGAGCATCGATAGCCTGAAGGGCCTGTCCGGAGGGGTGGTCGGCGTGGTGGTCCCTTCGGTGGCGCCGATGTTCCCTCCTGTCATCATCTGAAATCGGAGAGCAGTGTCGGTGCCTTTCTTACCGGTCATGATGGCGCTTCTTCCTTTGCTGACCGGAGTTCTCTGTTTCCGGCCAGAAGTCCTGGAGGTCGTGTGGGCAGACTTCAATGAACTCACCCCCTTTGTATATGTAGAGGGGGACAGACTCAGGGCACCTATCGTTGCCCTCTGAGTGGTCCGTCCGACGCTCACATCCTTCGGCCACTCCTTTTCCTTTGCGCTCCTTGTCTTCTTTCAATTTGCGCCGGTGCCGCCGCTGTCCTGAAGATCGTGCAGCTGAGTCTGTGGCGCCGGCCATTCGAGTCACCTGGTCCCGAAGCTGGGCGATCTCTGCGTCCCTCTTCTTTAGCATCTGGTCCATGGCCGCAGCGTAGGCCAACCCAAGCTCCGGGGTGAGGCCGGATGGAGAGGCGAAGAGCCCCAGTGAGACATGCTGAGGGGGAGGAGGAGCAGGTCCGATAGGAAGAGTAGGGTCCTGAACCACCGATGTGTTGTTACCGTCTTCCATGAAAAATAGCTCAACAGAGGGGTAGATAACTGGTTTCCACTGAGATTTGGACTAGTTGGTCCCACTATGAATGCCAATTGTGGTAGCCGGTTTCTGCCGAACGGGAACTTCGGTTACTAGTCCTACAGATATGGTTGTCGGGTGCTGGCCGATGGCTCGACTGGTCCCTGCAAGTAAATAAAGGGGTCCCCTGCTTGGCTCCTGTAAAATAGAGGTGACTGCCCGCCGATCGGTTTTAACCAACGGGGCCTCCGATGCTTAAGTTAGTAACTATTTGAGGAGAGGGTAAAGAAAACGAGAGGAGGTCGGACGGTAGCGGTCGGGGATCAAAATATGGATTGATTGATCGATCCCGTGAACAGTACCCCATATGGGATATTTATAGGGGAATGTTGGCTTGGGGCTCAAGAATATTGAGTGGGCCGCACGTCGAGGACCCTTTAGTGGGCCTGGACGGTTGATGGATCGGGTTAGGTCGTACGGACGGATCATATGGGTGGATGCTCCACGACGGTGATGGAAGGATGGCCCTCCGGGTGGTCCGGTCCGCTTGGGAGTGGGTCGCAAGGTGACGAAGGGTATCGCCAAAGGGGGGAGCTGTTCGGACAATGGCGGTCGGCAATAGTGCGGTCCCTCCGGTCCAGACAGCCCTTGTAGTCGACGCCCTTATGATTGGTTTTATAAAAAATTATCTTCCTAAGGTATGGGTCCGATCACCATATATAAGTATAAGCGTATCCCATATCTCTTTAGCTGAATCGCATCCTGAAATACGATTGTATTCATTAGCGTCCAAGGCACAGAAGAGGAGATTCATTGCTTTACAATTGAATTCAACCTTTAGTTTGTCACCTGAAAGTCATTCATCATAAGGCTTGTTAATCGATATACCATCAACTAACTTCTTGGAGATATGAGGACCATTGATAATGGTCATTCACAAGTCATAGTCAATAGATTGTACATATATGTGCATTCTATTTTTTCAATAGGCAAAAGTCAAACCATTAAAGAATGGTGGCCTATTGGTAGAATGACTCTCGGAATGAGAAGTGGTTGCTATGGATGCCATGGATCACTCGAGAGACGATTAAGTCTCTATAATCAAGAGTCCAAGCTCTGATACCAATTGTTATTCCAATATACAACCAAGACGGGGGTGAATTGGTCCAATAAATAAGAATACTAACTTTTTTAAACCTTTTTTAAGTAAAAAGAAACAATGAATTTTTGACTTAAACTTTTGATTTTGATCAACTAATAATGTGTGTAAATAAAATCGCAGCAAAGTAATACAGAAAGGGGGAGATAGAGAGAATACACAAAAAATTTATAGTGGTTCGAATATGGCGTGTCTCTCCCTACCTATGTCCACTCTATTACCAATTGGTGATAGTTCCACTATCGTTAGTCTTATCACAATGTGTGACTACCTTAGTGGTTACAGTCTTTTTGAGAACCTTCAATGGTGGTCTCCAACCTTTACAATCAATTTGAGACCTCTAACACAAGGTGGTCTCCAACCTAATCCCAAGGTAAAAACCTTGTATCAAAGGAAAAAGCAAAAAAAAATAATCTTGTAGTAGTTAGTCAACCCTCCTTTACAAGTTAAGATTATTTTCAAAGAGAGAGATGAAAATTCAAAGAACTATACAAGAAGTTCTCTCTCTTAAATTCCTATATCACTCTACAATAATGCTACTGAAAATTTAGTGCTATGAACTTTGTAGAGCTTGAGAGAATGAGAGCTTTAGAGAGATGAAAGTTGGAGAAGAGTAGGAAGGCTTTCTTATTCTTCATTCTTCTTCTTTTATAAGCTTCACTTGAAATTTGAACGTTGAGGGTAGTATTGACTTTCTTCATAATATCATCGAGCGCAATATAATATATCCAACGTTCTGATTTTTTAACAAAAAATATTGGCCGGAATTCTGGCCGGAATTTCGCGCGGAATTCCTGTACAAACCCTGGAATTTGGTCAATTTTGTATCTCTCGTGATTTGGTGAAATTAGTGTGGGTTGGGGAGTTGTATCATGAAATTAATGGTGGATTGGTGGTCTCTAGGGGTGTATCTAACTATCTCTAGGTTCAATTTCATGTGTGAAGTCTTGTGTTGAAAACCCCCAAATTTTGCATGAACTCTAATTTATACATTTGTGGCTTTTAGCCAACTGAAGGTCATATGTTTAAATTGAGTTGTTATTCATGTAATTGGGCATAATTGATATGTATTTAATGCATTAGACACATGGGTCAAGTGTGGTGATCATCGGTTGCATGATGGGTCAATTATGGCATTATTAAATCATTGATGAAATTAAATAGAAATAACGACCCACGTGTAGAATTAACTAGCATTGGCTAGGAATTATGATATGACCAAATCAAATTGAGTTGATACTATAAATTATGCGAATGAAGCGATTGACTAGCTTTGGCTAGGTGACGTAACAACGACAGGGGTTTGACTTATATTGGATACGGGAATGGACCTATGACGGGGTTCCTGGGATGGTCACGCCATCCACGACATTGTGCACAATGGGGTATCTTGGCCCTCCCAGCGATTACTTGGGGAACGACGGAAAGGAATGGTTAGTGGGTTTGGCCGCCTACTATACCAACCCTACCCTATCAACGTTACTTAACACATGAACTTATTGGGATAACACGTAATGGACTTATGACGGAATTCCATGGAGTATCCATAATATGAAAAGCATGCACGAGTGCATGCGACCCTACGTGCCACAAAGCAAAGGTAAGTAAAGTCAAAGGGAAGGCACAACACAAGCACACACGCGCACACCCAAGTAACATGAGGCTGAGAGTATCTCCAAGGTCAACAAGTCAAGTGTCACCCAAAACACGATCAACGTCTCCAATGTAAACCCTATCACCAGAGAACTCAACTAAGGGACACACATATCTCATTACTCGATCTCAACCACTCTCAGCCCAACTCATAGTTAAGACACGACCAACAACTACACCCACTCACAAAGGACCCAACATCCAAACCTCTTATATTCATGTCATTACCGAGTTCATTGTTAAGGTTTTGGATTCACAAGAGTGTAATCGATATTGAATATTGGAGTTATATATTTCATCATTTTCCCACCTTGGCTCATCCAAGGGGCACAACCACATTACCATCACAAGGTCATTATTTATTCCAATATTCATTTCCGGTCGACTCCTTACCAAGTGAGTCTCCAACCTCCCCTAGACAAGGGCGAGTGAAATCACATGTGTTAAGATTTATTCCAGGATCCAGCCTGCCAGCGTATCCAGTATATTCCGAGACTTTCGGGAACTCGTATCTCCCACCTATGGCCAAATGATCTTATTCCTAGATCATCACCCGTCAATGATATCTAGTGATTCCGCGACTTCAAGGGTACGCATATCTCCCACTTAACACGATAAACGGACTTGGACATGAACCATCCAAGTCAAACCATGCATTATACTTCATTGTTCCATTAGTGAGCTTTACGTGAATGATTGAAGATTGGATAAGGGTGGTACTCATAGGATCCATCCCTCGTATTGGAAATTCACTATGTTTATTGGGTACATTTTGTCTTACTTATCCTCCATCAATTTCCCACCATACCTTAAGTACAAGGCCAACTCATCCAATCACTTCTCAATCGTCAAGGTACAACGGAAACCCATGCCAATCGTATTACCCCATCATAAAGATCCCACATGAATCGTCAAAGGGACATACATAGACCAATTCTAAGACAAACCCAATCTCATCACAATCCACATCATTACCGATCGACAAGGACCCAAGGAAGACAGACACACTACTAAGCATTCATCGCTATCATTTGACACGGTAGACGCACCCAAATTCTACCTCAAGGCCCATTCGGGCAATTCATCAAACACCTACCGCCCATACAATTCTAAGAGTAATCCTCAACACACAAGATGTTCTCTCCACCTCAATACCACTCCAAGATCAACACAATCACTCTAGACTAACCCAACGGCAACGAGTCGAATGACAATGATGCGACTACGCACTCGATGCCCACGAATCGAACGACACAATTACGACTATGCATAATTAATCCACGATCGATAAAACAATAAAACATAGAATATAAATACGCACACCCACGTATACTAAGTAGGAGTTAGAAGTTACCCATCGGAGCGTCGCCGGAAAAGTCGTCGGAGTTGTCATCGGAAAACGTCCACCGCACCACCGCACTCCGAACCCGTCACCGCGAAGCTCTCATCGCACCCTACAAGGCTCAACCGTTAGATAATAGAGGAGAGCAACTATAGGATCAAGAGCTAGAGAAAGAGAGGGAGAGAGGCTTACCGAAACGTCACGATCCAAACCCGTCTACGCGTAGCCCTCGTCGAGCTCACCGACGTTATTGAAGGGCAAACCCCTTGGATCTTGATGGATGGGGGAGGATTGAAGAGATAAGTGAGAGGGAGAGAGAGTTTTAGGGTTATAGAGAGATAGGGGTGGACTAAAATGAGAGGAAAATAGGTTGGGCCGCACTTAAAACCCTCAAACATAACCTTTCGCGCATTCTGCTGCCGCGCTGTCCGGACGGGACCACCGTCGTCTGGACGAGGACCCCTTGCTGTCCGGACGAGACCCACCATGGTTCGGACAGGACCTCCTGTAGCACAATCCTGAATCCTCTGCTCGGTCGTCTGGACGGGAACCACCTTGGTCTGGACGGGGATGCTGTTGAAGCCCCGGAACGTCATCGAATCTCTCCCGAACTCTCCCGACGCGATCCCGAGCATTTCTACAATGTTCTAGGCATAGAATAAGCATCTTAAGGCCGCGTCGTGACCTTCTGCGAGGTCACCGACTATTACGACGAACGAACGAACGATTTGCGAACTAAACGAAATGCGTCGGTTAACGACGAACAACGATAGGATTTTCAATAAAATCTAGTTATCGATTTATGGAAGGCGAATGGAAATTATAAAATTTCCGGAGTGTGACAAACTACCCTCCTTATAAAAATTTCATCCTCGAAATTTACTAGAGTAAGGAGACAAAGGAGTGACACAACAATCCAAAAAGAACCCAACGAGGAGTCATGCTCCATCACGCTTCCGCTGCGACAGAAACCACTTCACAACAAGGAACCATACCCGATACACCCCCCCAAAAGATCAACCGCTCTCTCGACACAATCCGCAATCGATAGATGACCAACAAAGAATCACGCTTAAGGATCGAAAGTCTGCAAAAGAACAACTCTAACGGGATTTGCACATGAACTCCACCACGCTTACACCATGAGCACGCAAAAGTCAATTGCCACGGCCACCAAACAAAATACCTCGCATCGCGGAGATGCACTAACACGCAAGAAATACACCGTTCTACCCCGAACATCCCAAGGATACGCCGATACGATGAGCCAAAATCCTAAAATTTATCGCAATCAACCCGAATCCCGCATGCATTGCAATATGTCTAGATACCCAACAAAGTACACACATGCCCTGGTTCGGTGACGGCATGACATTGGTGATCGTCCTGAGATGCTCCAGCCGGTAGCGTTTCTCAATTCAATACACACACGTCAAACATACATCACACAGTCAAAGAAAAACTCACACACACCACACCAATTATGCAAGTGTTAAGTCCAAACAACACGACTTAGCACAAACTCACATCGAGTCTAGATTTCAATATGCAATCGTACCCATTTCCCCATGCTTCACTAATTTTTCAAACGAACACGAATACTTTGGCAAGAGCAATAGCTAGACGTAACAACAAGAAAAGAAGGCCAAAACTTCTTACCACGATTTCAATACCCAACAAGGGAACATCTCGCAACGAAACAATTTGAGACTTAGACAAGGTGTCTCGAAAGATACACAACTCAACCACGGAGTAAAGGACAACAACAACAACAAGTCCCGAATGATACTACAACAACTAGAGTAGGGACTTTGAACATATGAGTCAAGACTATGGAATCATCCAAGAAAACGTTTCACAACAATCTTATTTTTTCCACCACACAAAAAAATAATATAAAGTTCCATGACCATTGTCAAATTTTCAAGTGAGAGGGCTTTACCGATTCAACCTAACATGGTTGTCCCACACAAGTCAGACAACGTCCAACAAAAAGAACGAATCTCAAATAGGAAATCAACAACCAACACAACGATGAAACTTAGAAAACCTCAATCGCAAACGAGGAACTTGACAAAACGAACTCCAAGAGTGATCACAAGAAAATCTCAAGATCCAACTAAGATGTAACGCAAGCTCAAAGTTTGACATAGTTTTCAATACAGTTCCAAAGAAAACGATACATAATGAAGATCACAAATCAAGGAACATCTTAACAATACAACGAGTACATGGACTTTCACAAGTCCAACACGAAAACGAAACTCTACCGAGGAACAAACAAAGAACACCGTCAATTTCTTCAACATTGATTCTTATTGCTTGGGGCAAGCTCTTGCCACATGACCAACTTCACACATACGAAACAAGACTTCGAAGGAGGGACCGATATAGTACACTGCGAACGGAAGTGACCTGGCTGACGACATTTATTGCACACAATGTGGGAGACAAAAGCAACTCTCGGCTTGTGCGACGAAGGAGACGAACCACCACTTCGATGATTGCACGATGACTCCACTTGGATATGGTCCTGCTTATTACTAAAATTCTCGGATGAACCCGAGCTCTTGCAAGCAACACGAGGAGGAGACTCAACTCTAGGTGACGTCTTCAAACGACTAAGGCACAACTCCACTGCTCTGGCACTCTCTAGCAAAGATGCATAACTCTGAATATGTTGACCCACAATAAACGGCTGGATCGAGGGATGCAAACCTATCTCGAATCTTCTACACTTATGACTTTCTGATCGGAAGAACTCCAATGCAAAACGCGACAAGGAATGGAACTTAGAGGCATATTGAGTGACCGTCATGTCACCTTGCATCAATCGCTCGAATTGTAGACTCATAGCCTCACGACATGAATCTGGAAAATACTGAGCATCGAACACAGCCTCAAACTAAACCCAAGACATACCTTTCGAAGAAGAGGAACTCGGTACTCCATCACTTTGCGTCAGTGAATCCCACCACACACCAGCTTCACCGACCAATTGAAAAGTCACTAAGGACACTCGAACGGAGTCTTCAGTAATTTCTAACGCATCTAGAACTTTGTGAATCTCAACAAGCCAATTATTCTCTTTCAATGGATCTCCGGAACCATCGAACTGAGGAGGATTAAAGCGAAGAAAATCCCTAACCATCTGCGAAGATCGATTCCTCCGTTACACAACAACAAACCCAACTTGCGGCCACACGCGACAATGGTTGCTGCCAATCTCTCGGCCAACTGATCGAACTAAAACTGAACTCCATCTCCAAGAACAACTCCAGAAGTAGGAAAGCCACGACGATTTTGATTTACCGCATGCCTAGGAGCCATTGAAACACTGGCACAAAGAACAACCAACGTCACCACACGTGAATATTCACATTGCGATAGAAAAGAAGGGATACAACACATAGAACGTGCAAGTTTTTCAAAGAGGCAAGGGACCCACAATGGTCACCAACAACAATTCACCCAAGAATTTGTAAGTATAAAAGCTAGGTCGCAAGAAGAATAGTAAGAACAAACCTCATTTTACCTGAAGACGTACGAAAGGAAGCCTTAACAATTCACATAACCATATAACAAAACCAACAAACCTCAAAAATATTATTCTTCCAAAGTCAAGATTCCCCACTACACATCCACAAAGACGGAGTCCCAAAACTCAAAGGGACCTACGAAATCACAAGACAACCAAGAACTTGTACCTCAAACGAGAAAGCCAACGAGTCTCAAGATCTCACATGGTACCACAATTTACACTTTCCACTATAAAGCCATAAAGAAATCCTCAAATCAACTGAACAATGAAAGTTACACCACAAGTATCAAGAAAGCTAGGCACTCAAGTGCACAACCGCTAACACATCTTTACCTTCAAGGGGAGGAATAACACTCATCTCCCAATAATCTAAGGAAACTCAACAACCCAAGAAAGAATCGGAACAAAACAAGCGACTCTAAGGAAGCAAACCCAAGGTAAACGGTGCTCTAAAGCACATTAGAATAATCATATCAATCGTAATGAACCTAGGAACCCATGGAGACTAGTTATCTCCCCACGTTCCGAAGGTATTCAAACCGAAAGCTCTGATACCAACTGTAACACCCCATGTTTTTAAGTAAAACATTTCCAACATATTTTTTTTGAAATACAATAAACTCAGACATAGGGTAGTTAATAGTTATTATACAGTAGCATTGCAATTGAAGTTCTCATTACAACAATCTTGATACAATCTATACAACTAAAAGAGTACAAGGAAAGAAAGTACAACTGCTACTCACTACAACTGAAAGAGAAGTACCACTATAACTGTTACACTCCGAAAATTTTAGCTAATTTCCATTAATAAATAGAATTTCATGTATAGTTGAGTAGGTTCGGGTGAGATGGGTGTCCCCGGCATGATGTTCGTCGATGATCGTGTGTTCGGATAAATTTTAATCGCGTTTTAAAATCCATCAACTTGATTCACTCTTCAAATCAGATTTCTTTGTTCATGAAAGTCATAGAAAATTTGATTACGAATCTAATGCAACTTGAATCGTCTCAATCGGAGTTCGAACGAATAAGTTATGGCCGAAATACTCTCAGAAATTCCATCTTATCAACTCAGTGAAAATTTACTCTTGTCGACCGGTACACCATATTGCGTCGACCGGTCGACGCTTTACGGTGAGGCATTCGAATAAGCCTCGACCGGTACACCAGATTACGTGTACCGGTTGTGAAGGCCATTTTCGCTGTTTTTCTGGTTTATCGAAGGGCAAACTTGTCTTTTCATGTGGGGGTCCTATATAAGTCTTTGGGTCCGAGAATATGGAGTCTTCTTCTCCATTTTGAAGCCCTAGACTCCTCCCTTCTACCTCACCTCTACCTCTACCTTCTCTCTTGAATCCATGGAGATCCATGGTGGATCTCAACAAAATCAAATAAGGAATGTTGCTCTCCTCCTCCTCCTCTACGCATCTATGGCCATGGATCGTCCATTGGCGGTAAGTTCTCCCCTCTCTCCAAAACTTAGATCTACTTCCTCTCTCTTCATTACATGATTATTGGTTGCTCGGCTAAGGTTTTGGTCTCTTTTAATGTTGTAGGGTATCGCGAGGGCTTCGCAACAGTGGGCTTGGTTTACTCCGGCGATCATGGAGTTTTCTGGCGAGGTCACCGGAGCTCCGGCCAAGGTAGAGTTTTCTATCCCTCTCGTTTGTATTGTTGGTGTTCTTACTTCTCCCTCACATGTTTGTTGAAAATCTGTCAATTATGCATAATTTCTAAATTCACGTTCTCGAATCGTCGTTCATGTAAATTGGTCGTGTTTGAGTAGTGTTTAGGGTCCCTATGAAATCCCTAGGAAGTTAATTGTTCGATTTCGATTTCGATTTTGAAAAGCCCCAAATTTTGTGAAAAACCGTCGTTATCGATTTGTGAAATTAAATTGGGGATAAATGATTTGTTGGGGTTCCGTTGGGTGAATTATGAGTCATATGGTATTTTGACACGTGTTGTGGAAAATCGAACTAGTGGAATATTTTGTGAATGAACGTGTTTTATGAAATGAACGAAATTGGTTTGGGATGAACGGAATAAAAGTCACATTTTTTGTTGATACGTAGACTAGGAGGTAATATGCCCTAAGTCATACGGAACGTTTTATGAATAACGGAATCGGTTTGGAAATAATGATATTAAAGTCACGTTGTGAAATGATACGTAGACTAGGAGGTAATATGACCTAAGTCATACGGAAAATGGAATTTGTATTGTGACTTGACCCGTAACTCTATACGAGGATTGGATATTGATGAGTGACTGTGATTCGGGTTGATTACCTTGTGTCATTATTTAGAGTGACACATGACATTGCACAATGGGGGTCTGACTGGTCCCTCCCGGTGAGCCGGGGAAAACAAGAATGATATGATACAGAGTTAACGAGCTCCCATACAGAACTAGCCGATACTCCGTGATTGATTGATTGATATTTGCCTTGCTCCTACTAGAAGGCACGGAAATGGAATACATATGATACTTGGAATATAACGGGAATTGGAAAACGTTTATATAATGGAAAACGAGTCTTTTATTTAGTGTGAGTCGACACTTGACACGATTCCTTTGGCCTTGTCTAGGCAACGGTTTTATAGATATTGAACGTGTGGTACCTCTCTTTTGAGTCTTGGTCAGACACGGTGCTTTACTACTTTTCTTTACTATGAGTCAAATGTGGAATTTGAAAGAAAAGGAAATGTTTTACTTTTAATGAGATCCATTGCATTATATCATTTGCATTTCTTGCACCGTCACTCACTTGCACCCCAATAGTATAGACGTTTGGAGGTGGATTATCTCTACCAGATGGTTGTGCCTGGCCCTCTACTTTTGTAGGACTTGTTCTCCCTGATTTGGGAGTGGCTGCGAGATCCGTTGTAGGACTTGAGGCTGGACCGGATGGTAGTGATAGGTCATCTTTCTTTTCAGTGTTGTACTTTATTTTCGTTGTTGTTGGCCGCGTTGTACATGATTAATTTATAAAATCCTATTTTGGTCTTTTCCTTTAATTGGGGCATTGTTGTACGGGGTTATATTATAAAACCGTATTCGCCTCTTTTGTTTGTATCAGAGTAGCACAGGCTTGTTGTAATAATTATTGTGGTTGTTTGTGTAGCGTAGTTGGCAGTACATTACCCCCTTTTGTTGTATACTCGTTACCTACATTTAACACTTCGCAAAAAAAATATGTCTCAAATTTTGGGAGTGTTACAGTTGGTATCAGAGCGCTAGTTCCGATTTACCTCGGACTTGGGTGAGACTTTTAGTCTCAATGAGCGCAGCGTTTCTTTTGTGTAGCTCTGAGGGATTGCATTTAGGGTGCATGGCATGTGTATATAGGCATTGAATGTATGTGCATTGCATGGATCTCATAAAACAACAATTTTTTATAACTCGAAATGACAAAATGGTTTGGAAATTCGTGGTGTCTACTCCTTCGAGTTGGTCTTGTTATTGTTCTTTTAGGATTTTGAGTAAAATCATGTCTCTGTTGAGGTGACTTTCGGGCCTATCTTGGCATTTGTTAGAGGAACATGTCGATATTGGACTTGTGTGTTCCTGTTATATCCTCTTGTTGATAGTGTTGTCACCTACTCTATCATGGTAAACCATTTCGAGTTCCTAGTTCTTAGAGCACGAATGAGTTCCTTCGTTGGCTCTTGTGATGTTTTAGCTTCTTGTTCCTCGATATCGGTCGTTGGTGGTTGCGGTTATGGCCTGTCGAGACTATCTCTTCGTAGGAAGCAAATCTTCATTGTCGTCGTGTGGCTTTTGAGCCTATCTCTTGCAGCGGATGATGGATTTTATCACGGTTTGTCGATGGATTCTCGTTTGCTCTCTTATTAAGAATGGAAATCCCACGTGCGATTGGTTAACCCTCTCTTGAGTTCTCTTTCTTGTGACCCCGGATGAACTCCTCGTGTAGTATTCCTTGTAGAAGAATGTCATTCTTCTTGATGCTAATGATTGGATAATCGTTCTTTGCGGCTGGAAAATGGTAGTGCTCTTGCTAGTGAGCCTTGAATTCTGTTTCTCTTCTGGACTTTGATCTTTGGAGTTTGTCGTTTTCCCTTTTGGCTTCGACTGTTTCCTGGTGGTTGAGTTTTGGCTCCCATTCTAGTTGTGTGGTTGGCTTCTTATTCGATAGTCTGGTTGTTGATGGATGTTCGCTCTTGGGATTGATTTGATCTCCCTGTCTCGTTTCGTTCCTTGTGTAAGTTGTGGAATCTCGGAATGACCTTACTTGTGGGATTGCGACTAGTGGTTGCTCTTGGTGTGTTATCACTTGGTGATCTAGTGCTTTTGACCTCCTTGGGATGTGAAGTGTTTTGGGGATTAGTAAATTTTCCAGGCAGACTAGTACCAAATAGTTAGTGACGATAGTCCTTTGTGTTTGCTTGATGTGAGTGTTGGCTTTGACTCATGGTTTGAGGTTGCCCGAGTAGAATGTTGGACTTAGTGCTTGTGGTCGCTGTTACTTCTTGGTTGATTGAGAAGGACGAAAGAGTTTAAGTGTGGTATCTTGTTCTTGTGGTAGCCCTAAGTTGTGACTTGAAGTCTTACGAGATGAACTGAGTTGTGTAGGTCCACTAATGATTAGGCGGTTACTTGATCATTTGGGTATTTGGTTAGCCGGTTGTGTCAGTGATTGGGTTGTTTGGTTAATTGGATTGTGGAACAACTTGAGAAATAGCTTTGTGTTGAAATTGTCCAAATTAATCGTCGGGCTTGTTATGTGAATTGAGTGTTAAACCTCCTTTTGAGGTGCCTTGGTGTTTGTCGATGAGTTGTCGTTGTTGTCGTCGTTGTTGTCGTCGTGTTATGAGCTGGGAAAATAGTTTGAGGATTTTAGTTCTCTCTTGATGTTTTGGAGTGATAGCGCGTGTGTGACTGTCTTGTGGTTCTTCCTAGAAGCGGCATTTGGGTTCTTGTCTTATTGGATGATAATGTGGAGAGTAAATGATTTCGGATTAAGAGATAGATGTGTAGTGACCTTGTTTGGTGACTTGGAGTTTAGAATGCAGAGTTGGTTGAAGTCATTGTTTTTGTAGAGATAAATGGTTTGGGTTGATGACCTGAGGTGTCATGTGTTCTGCGTGATATTTGGAGACGAGAATAGAGTTTTCTTTCTCATTTGTGCAAAAGGTTGTAGGAGGTGATTTGTGTTTGGGTAATCTTTTTGACCTCGTCTTGGCAGTGATGTGTTATTCGTCTCGCGCGCATTGATTTATCCACTTCGTAGAACTTGTCGGAAATCGTATCCCAGCTTCGTGCACTCTTGTCTCGCAGGTTGCCTTCGTGCATTCGTTCTTGTTCGCCGTGTCTTCGTGCGAATCCGGATTGTGATCGTACTCGTTGGCATCGTGTCCATTTGCGTTTGGACACTTCTGTTATGCGATATTGTCTCTTTTCGGAGCTCTTGTTTGAGAGTGTGTTGTGGGATTGGTTTGTGGTTGGTGTGATCAGTGAGACAAGTTATTTTGTGTTGTGCAGCCGTGTTGCGAGTGTTGGGATTGAATGTGTGTGTTTTTTTGAAGTCGACTGCACTGACTTGGATGGTGGTGATGTTTGGCGTGACCGGTGTGCGTAGTTCGTGTCGTGTGATGTAGGAATGAACATAATGGATTATTTTGAGAAGGTGACTAGCCAGCACATCTCAAATCAAACTTCATAGTTATTCTGGTACCGCGCTAGGTGTGTGCGGGTTGGTTTGTGAGATTTTGATTGTTCGGGTCTTTCTGTGGTGGCGTTGTGGTCGTTTGGTGTGAGTCAGGTGGCACGGTTGTTGTGTGACCATACCTTGCAGGTTGTCTTGCTTTCAAATCCTACTTCGTGTCGGTTGGATTGTTCCTATTTGTTCGGCAACCTATTTCGGGGTTGTTTTGCGCGTTCGTGGTGATAAATTCGTTGTGGACTTCTTTGCGGTAGTCGAAAACTGCTCTTTTATTTTTCTAAAATTCTTAGAAAAATATTTGGAAAATCGGAGTACCCGTATCGTATCCGTACCATATCCACGTATCGGTACCGTATTGGAGTATCCTCGGCGTATCGGAGTATACTAGCCGTGTCCTTACTGTATCGACGTGTCCTAGGAGTATCCTTGGTGTGTCGGAGTGTCCTAGGAGTATCCTTGGTGTATCTGTGTATCCTTATCGTACCGGTGTATCTTCGGCGTATCCGTACCGTATCTCCTCGTATCCTTGATGTTTTGGCACTCGGAAATTTTCCCGACATGTCCACATTGTGTTGGGGTATATTCTGGAATTTTATGGAATTTTTTTTGAAATTATTCGGGGCAGTATTCTTGCAGTTTAACCTCCGTATCGTGTTCCTTGTTCAAAATGCGTATTTCTAGCTTGTTTGATCGGTTTGGGGAAACTATGGTTGTGCGAAAACCATTTCATTGGAAACCCTTGACTCTT
>NMUG010002309.1:0-16193 GCA_002855965.1 Monotropa hypopitys | reverse complement strand
AATTAAGCTTTGAAACAAATTCCTTGATTCAAATAAGTATTTGAACATTTAAATCGTAATTCAAGAAATTAGAAAATCATTTTATAAATACTATATTTGTGTAAAAAATGCTCCATCAAAACTTAGGGTCAACAGACTATAAAACATTACATTTTCACTTTAAAAATTACATTTAAAATTCTAAGTCGTGACATCACATGCTGTTTTAGATGCTGCTTTAAAATTTTCTAAAGTACTGTTAAAATTTTTGAAGCACTATGTGGTGATGAATGATTAAAAGTTAAAAATTCAAGTGTTCTTGTTTGCTTTTGGTTTCATATGTAATAGTAACTTTAGTTGTGTTCTTGTTTCTATTTTTTCCTTCAGGTAAATAGGTGTCTAAAATATGATTTTTTGTGACAGTATTATATCTTTGCTTATGTTGATGCTCCGAAGTATCAATTGTGCATTCATTAAATTAATGTACTTATTAAAAATACATTTTTATATAAATATTAAAAATAATTACCATGTCCCTGTCGTATCTGTGTCACCATTTTTTTTGAAAAATTTATATCCCGTGTTCGTATCCGCGTCAGTATCCGTGCCCGTACTTCATAGGGTTTACCGATGACAACGACCAATATGCTAACCATTCCTCGCTATGAAACTAGGTCGAGAAAGAAACAAAAATGTTATCTGCACCAAAGGTTTTGCACCGATTAGTGCACCGATGCTTTTGGGGCCCCATATTCCGGGGCCCAAATAAATGATTCGAATCGTTCAATAATTTTAGAAAAATGTTTTATGTAATTCTGTAAAAAAATAGCTTACTCGAATAATAGTAACTGCTTCATTCAAAATGATTCAGAAGTTTATAAAATATTTTTCTAAAATTATTGAACGGTTCGGATCATTCATTTGGGGTCCAGAATGTGGGGTCCCAAAGCATCGGTGCACCAATCGATGCAAAATCTTCGGTGCAGATAGCAAAGTTGGAAACAAAACATGTCACTATTGACGAATTTTAGACGGCGAGAAGTGGCACCCTAACTATTATTTGATTATCAATGTCACTTGAGAATTCTTGTGGCTTGCTAAAAATCGATTGTCTATGCACAATGTTTCATTGTCAGCGTTTTGCTACAGAATACGCAAGCTATTATGCTAAATAGGTATTTGGGACTTTAACAATTAAAGAGAGAAATTTTTGGAATCTAATAAATTACAAACTTAACTGTAACATCCCATACTCCAAAATACCAAATAAACAGCAGAATAATATTTTTTTAAATGAATACCTACAACAATGGCAAACATGATAATTTAAACTAAACCATTCACCATCCACGTCTCATCGCTACAAAGATAAGATATTTTTAATTGTTGCAACAATCCAAGGGAAATGACATAGAACATGGATTCTACTAAAAGACTACTTTCAATCTAACCAACTACTACAAGGGAAACATAAATAAGCTGCAAGGACTAGATGCTACCAAGAGCACACCACTAGCCCAAAACCTTCTTCCTGACAATACTTCCATCTAGTTTCGTAGTGGACCGTTATCACTGGATACCTATTTCTAAATCAAAAATAAGAAAATAGAGTATGAACATATGCATCGCAAGTTCTAGATGAAAGGCAAGTAAGAGCACGATTTAATTTAAAAAACACAATGTTCTAAAAATAGAAAAGATTCAATGCTATGCAATGATACCAACCCTTCTCAACTTTTACATTAAAATGCCTTCCATACATAATATAAATTGGACTGCAGCCCCCTTTTTCAACATAATGGACTTCTCACGTCCTTTTTCTTTTCAAAATAGCTATTGCTATATGCAATAGTTCGTGCCCCCCGTACACTAACACATGTAACCATAGCCCCATTTCAATATGTAGTCGAACCGCAGCCTGACCTCAACATGTAACATGTCACCGAATCGCAACCCGACTACAACATATAAAGGGGCGTCCCCCATGGCCGTATAGGTACCAATCATCATCCGCCATATCTCATATACATATCATATATAATTTACTTTCCAAAACTCTTTCACAAAACATGCCCATAGGCTATAGTCTTTTCTCAAATTCCTTTCTCAAAACGTTTTTCTCAAAACATATGCCATAGGCTACACACACTCCAAAAACATACATATGCTATACACATGCAACATATCATGCAACTTCCCATGAATTTGTGTAATTACTACAAAATAAAAGAGCACAAGCATCTAAAAGTCACGATGCTACATCCCTACACTCACCAATACAGCTTAGACAAGTTTTTCCTTGCCTTTGTTCGTGGCTTCCAAATTCTCCACGGGATTCCCTGTCAAAACCATCCAACAATTTTAGTCCGAAATAATATAAATTGAACAAGAAACTACAAAATTATTTACATGCTTCAAAATGATAAAATAGCCCTAACCAAGGTCTACTACTACCACTCTACTCAAAATCCCACATTAATTTTCCCAATCCATTCACAAATACCATGTATAAATATGTGAGTTTAACAATGAAAAATATGAATATAGTTATTCATGGACCTCCTAGATCCCAAAGTTAACAAACATCCCCTATTTAGATCCATACACAAACAGCTTTGTATAATCCATGGAAAACCCATAATCCTTGCAACCCTCTTCAAAAAATCTATAGATTTAACCATCTACACCTTATATACCCACGTGGATCCATCTAAAACTCAAAAGAAATCCTAACTCCATGTAAAACCATGGATAAATGAACTTATATAACACTAGTGGTACTCCAAGGTTCATCCATGGAATATATCCCTAGATCAAAAGCTTTTAAGAATATACAACCTCAAAACATTAAGATATAATGTACTTACTTGCAATTTAAGAGTACCAAGATGATCCTTGCAACAATCTCCAAGTTTCCTTCACCAAAACTTCTTCCAAAGTCTTCCTAGATCTAGGTTTTCTTTAGGGCCTTCAATGGCTTCTCTCTAACTTCTCAAGGAGTTCAGATGGAGGCTTATGTCTCTAATCAACCCTAAAATGAGTTTAGATGATAGAGAATACATTTAGGTTAGGTAAAATACCCAAAATACCCTCAAAACTAAATTTCGCGACTTAAAATTGTAACCCAACTGCTGCGTCGTCCAGACGGACGGATCCTCGTCCAAACGAGACCTCACCCCAGTCTGGACGAGACCCACCCTTGTCCCGACGAGCCAAAATATGAAACTCCCCAAACTCGCTGCTCCGTCGTCCGGAAGTCTCACCTTCCCCGTCCGGGCGAGAATCCTCAAAAATGCCCAAATTGAAATGGTTCAAGCCTAGACCTTTGAGACTCACCTTCAAACATTTTTCTCAAGGTTTAAACATTAAAATTTACATCCTAAGGTCATTCCATAACCTTCCCCAAATCCAATTACATTTTCTAAGTAAAAACTCAAAAATTAAAAATAATACTAATTATCTAAGCTAGTATTAACCTCAAAATTCTATCTCAATTCAACACATGTTACCTCAAAATTCTTCGACTATCATGATTTAACGATTATACCACAAGATTTAATCCGATCATTTGATATAAAACATTAATTATTTAAGAAATAATTTAAAGAATTAAAATGAAGGATACATGTATTACATTAACTCATCCTTATTGCATTAAAGCCCTTAAAATTGGGATCTCCCACAAAATTTCCCAAAAAATACCCCACCCCTATCCCCAACGCTTTTGAGTCCCAGCCAGCGAGCAAAACACAGAAAGCCCGCAGGCACACAGCGAATAACCCAAAGCCCAGAGAGAGAGGGAGAAGAGAGGTCATGGCCGGAAGAAACTACCTGCCACCAAATGCCTTAAAACTCCGAGAAGTGTCCTTAACTAGGGCACCTCCCCTAGGACATCCTCCCCTAATCGACGACCCTCGCATCCTCCACCGAATCCCTCATCCTTCCACCGCCGCCCGCCCCCACCCTGCCCTAATAGAAGACCGCATTTCCGCCCAACACCGCGAGATCCAAACCCTCCTAATCGACAACCAGAGGCTCGCCGCCACCCACGTGGCGCTCAAGCAAGAGCTCGCCGTCGCCCAACAGGATCTCCGTCATCTATCGTCCGCAGCCACCGATGTCAAAACCGAGAGAGACGCTAAGGTACGTGAGGTCCACGAGCGGTCAGTGAGGGTGGAGGCCGAAGCCCGCTCGATCGAGGCTCTCAAAGCTGACCTGGGTCAGGTGAGGGCCGATGTGAAGGCACTAACCGATATTAGGCAAGAGCTAACTGCAAAGCTGAAGGTTATCGATGGCGACCTTGTGAGTACCCATTCCGATTTGAAGCAGTTGCCTGCGATCAAAGCCGATATTGAGACCATGCGCCAGGAAATCCAAAGAGGAAGGTCATATACAACTGATCCCTCTCCTAATAAATGTGTATGTAGATGTCTGTAAATGTTCGTTCTTTAATTTTTTTTGCAATTGTCCTATGGGGTCTAGTGTCATGTGGATTGGGCATAGTGAGGCTGCAAACAAGCTGAGCCATAGCAGTTGTTATTGGAAAACCCGGTAACTTAAAATAGTTTTTAAAATTTGTCTTGAAATCTTAAGGAGCTCCAAAACGTGTTCAAGCTTGTTTATTGTTGAGTCAATCTCAAACAAGCATATCAGTCATCTCGAGTAAGCTTGGTTGTTGCCAGACCATGACATATAGTACATGCTCACGTCTCAGATTTTAATTTTTACCTGGAATTTGACTTGTTCAATTTAATTATCTGTTGCATTTTGAGGCAAAATGCCATCTATGAGAACATAGTGATTGGAGAAACGTCGAGAGTCCACCCCTTTTCTTAGGTAGCAGCAGATGTGTAAATGTACTGAAAATTTCATGAATGTATTCATAGTTCAAGTTTTGCAATGGATAATCCTACCTGCAAAGTGACTTTTTTTAATCATGGAATGATATTAGTACATGTAAAGAAATCCCTAGTGAATTTGCATGCTTAATGCATTACTTTTCATCACAGTTAGTGCCGCATTAGTATCTTATATGAATTACGTACCGCATTCGTGGATCATTTTGTAAGCCTTTTTCTTGTTTGATGTATATGTGGTGTCAATGGCTCAATTTTCCCTCTTCTGATGATGTATGAACAGGGCCGCCATAGAATACGAGAAAAAGGCACATGCTAGTAATGTTGAACAAGGTCAGGCAATGGAGAAAAATATGATCTCCATGGCTCGAGAAATTGAGAAACTGCGTGCCGAACTTGATAATACAGAGAAGAGAGCAAGAGCAGCGGTTGCAGCTGCAGCAGCAGCAACTCCAGGTAATTATCCCCCAAACCTTATCTGTTGTTTTATAGCTGTAGTTGTTATCATGCAATAATCAGAATTAGCAGAATCCAATTGTTTAGCCTATCCAAATAGTAAATAGTCTTTGAATTGTTGATGTCCAGGTCCTGGATATGCTGCAGGGTATGGAAACTCAGAAGTGGTGTATGGTGGAAATTTGTATATGGATCCTTATTCTAAGCATCACGTAAGTGCTGGTTTAAGTATTTCATTTTTGTAACCTGAATCCAGTGCTTACTATGAAATGTCATTGTTTATTTTATGTTGGTCAAAATAAGACTGTGTTCCTTCCAATTGGGATTCACAGTTGCGGAAATTTTGTAGATTGTGGATTTAAATGGATACATTACCATTTGTTGGGTTAATTGAAGTAAAATAATGAATGTCAGCTTGGATTTTATAGTTCAAGGTGTTGTAATCTTAGAGACCAGATGTAAGGTCAAAGTAGCAACTGATTGTAGAATTCTGTGAGAACTTAGATTCCAAGACTAAGCATCGTGAAAGGCTTGAAAAGGGTTACAGTTGGTTATAGAGCTTGGTTGGCTAAGTTTTTGAGGGTGAAGAAGCTATAGGCAAACAAGGTCATTTAGGGTTTGTTGCGGGCCGTGGATAGTACGTACTGCACAAACAGAAATATTTGTGCATCTTTATTGGTTTAAGTTGCCGGGTCTAGGTTTTTGGTTAAGGGAAGGGTTGTGGTTGGAAAGTTTGGTTTTTAAGGTTCAGTGGTAAGTTACCATAGACAGGAAATTGGGAGGCTTTTTGAACTGTAAAATTGCTGGATGAATGCTGTATAACTGAACAGCTTTATGCAACTTTGACCAAGTTTTGACCTTATCACAGAAAGTTTCTTGGGAGTTTGATCTCATAGTCAACAACTGAGATGCAGTCTTAATGTTTCACTTAATTCCAGATATTATAGGCGTCAGTTGGATTAGAACAAAAGATGTTTTATATATTTTTGAACTGTTCATGTTGATTGTTTGGATCTTTAATACTGTACTTTTGGTATATAACGATCATGAATCTCACTGCTTGACTCCTAATGAGTAAATGATTGAACCCTACAACAGGCAGGGGCGGAGGCAATAAGAGGGAGGGAGTGGCACGCGCAACTCCCCAATTTCGTAAAACATTATTTTTTTCTTCTGTCTTTCCTTTTTGTCTCTTTCTTTTCTATTTTCTCTAATGTTTAACCTAAACTAAAAGTAAAAAGCTCCCAAAACCAATACTAAACCTTCACATGGTTTGACGATATCACTGGATTCACTAAAATGGCCCATCGGTGAATCCGTAATAGCGTCTCCAACCCATTCGTCAAATTGATACACCAAATGCATAATTTGTTGACCTATGTGACATTTTGAATACTACTTTTTATAATTTTGATATTTAACACTCCAATCCACTCTTTAAATTTTATTTAATTAATAAAGTTATTATTATTTAGTTTTAAAATGAAAGTGTATTAAGGGGTAAATCCTATTTTCAAGGCCTTTGAATAGTCATTATTCCTCTTCGATTTTGAAGAGAGAGAGAGTCTTTAAATTTGGAGTAACTTAAAGAGTGTGTCTAAAATAGGTGACTATTAAAAAAGTACACGAAAACAAATTTGAAGAGTGGGTTAGAGTGCTCTATGTACCCCATTCTCATTTCAAGGATTCACCTGTTGGTGAGTCCCTCTTGCATCTTCCTACTTTATTTGTTATGTATTTCTTATTCTTCTTTTGTGTATTCCAACTCTCATCTCTATTTCTCATCGCTTGACCATAAAGAATAGATTGTTTATTATTTAAATCAGTATGGATTATTGATATAATCAAAATTTGCATATTTATTCTAAGCATATTTATCATATTCATGTTGTCATTAATTTTTTTGGTAACAAATGTGCAAAATGGAAGATAATTTTCTTTTAGACACTTCACTTGTATACATTGAGAGGGAAATCACTTTGAAATTTGATTTAGAAGCAATCTTAGATGATTTTCGAGATTTGAAAGAAAGTTGAGTTTTATTTTGATTTATCGTTAAATTTTTTTATTTTTTGTTGATCGAATTAACCTTAGAACATGTGAACTTTTTTTTTGATATTATGTATGATTAACTTAGAATGCATATCTTTTTTTAGTATTTAATGTAGCAATTTTATTATTAGTGGTTGATTTATTGTAATTTAAATATAACCGTGAATTAACACTACGTAGTAGTGATAAGTTAGGGGTCGATCTCAGGGGAGTTGAATGGTTTCTAGAATTGAATTGGGCTTCTTAAATTAGTTTGGAAAGAGAGTTGATTTTGATGGTTTAATTTTTAAAACTAAAAACACAATTAAACTTAGAATTTACTAAATTTGGGGAAATGAGACTAGGGGTCATCCAATCAGTTGGTCTTCCTACTCTATATCACAATGCGCATAATGGGAGTTGGATACTCAATATCCCTAGATTGCGACTCTAGAGGATATCGTCAAAGGAGTGTCCACGAATTGTCGGGTGGCATATGCTATCGCCGTCAAGCACAACCCGTCTTACCGGTACAATCCGTCTCAATGACACGCGTTGTCCGATAGCACGGCTTGTCACACGGTGTATAGCTTATCTCACCCAAGCTCACAGGACCAATCAAGCACCAATACATGAAATACGATTATTTACCGGCCAATAATCGAATGAAATAGAAAACATTGAAAGTCTAATACACTAGACTACATCTAAATCATGTATTCATCCAAATCAAAATACAAAAATTAATAAAAAGAGTTACGAAATTACAACTTCATGAATGACCCTAGCCTTGAGTGCTCTAGCCTACCATAGAGATGGTGACCATGGGAGAAGAGAAAGAGGAAGAAGATGAAGTCTCCATTAGAGCTTACCTTGAAAACTCTAGCCTCCTTCCTTGAGCCCTCTCTCTAAAATGTTATACAATGTAAAATGAGAGAATGGAGAGAATAGGGCTACCAATTTCGTGGTTGCCCTCTTTATATGACCCCTAAATGTCCCCTCATTGGACAAAAATGCCCCCATACATATTTAAAACAACCCAGAAATTTTGCTGTTAAAACAAGAGGGACCGGTCCCCTACAGGTCGGGGACCGGTACTGTCACGCCCCGGATTTTCAAACCATTTTTTTGAAATGGAATAAAAGAATGCTTATCAATAAACCACATTTATCAAATCACATCACAAGGGGCCGTGAATAGTAAAACCACTTCTTTACAAATCTTTTACAATTGAAACTTACTTGGAATTGAAGTACAACAATACCATTGCATAAAACTTACTTGCATGAAAGAATATTACAACCTTTTAAATAAAAGGGAAATTCCTGTAGGCTACAAGGGGAAAAGAGGGGGAAAGCAGTAGTACTGAAATGAAACAAATATGAAATGTTCCTCACACTTCAAGGAAACTGAAGCAAGCCAAAGTCAACTCCCACTACTAGCTATCCAACCCTGTAACCCTGCAAAGAACTGTAAAAAGAAGGTTGAGTCATAAAGACCCAGCAAATATGCACCTATCAAGTGCAAATGCAATTATGGTGACATGTGCAAGTGGTGTGAATCCCTACAATGCAATCCCAAGCATGCTAACCATTCACTCTATCTCAAACACCACTACCAAGTCACTAACCAAGCTAAGGCGCATAAGTCTAACCAAGACTTTCATCAACACAAGTATACCCAAGGAAACTCACGTCTTCCTATCTTTTCCATGACAGCTAATAACACAAACCAAACATTCTCTTTACCAAGTACCCTTACCCACACAACTAGACAATACAATCTAGTACAAACCATGAGGGCTAAGGATCTCAACCACGATCGCAACGACATGGTAAACTATCATATTATCTAGGGAGGACACTTCCAAGAACACAACTCATCTCTAGTGGTACTACTACCAACTATCGCACACAAGCCGCATCCCGTATCCAAAACCAATAGCTAATTCCCGACTTAGCCAAACGTCCACTACTAGCTAATTCCACGACTTAGCCAAATATCAGCGACTAGCTAATTCCACGACTTAGCTTATTTCCACACAATTCACCAAACCACATTTGATAACACCCCCTTCCGATCCTCTATATACACATATATATGTACACATTGGTGAATTGATTTATCTTGTTTTATTAGTTTGTTCGATTCCCGGCTTAACACAACTTTGAAACCAAGTCACACGAGTATCGGTCGCCTCACTAAATAAGGACCGACTTACCCCAAACGCAGACTAACATTTGAAAGGGTCACATGGGTCTCAACCGTCCCACGAGAAAGGACCGGCGTACAACAAACATGGACTATCATTTTGGAAACCAATTTGGAAAATCATTAAGCCCGGGATCAATTTACAGTCTCCTTGACAAGTTCAAGGATCGACTTACTCATGAAGCGCCACGAGGGATGCACTATCACACGAGGTGCCATGAGGAATGCACCCACTCACGAAGTGCCACGAGGAATGCACTGTCACACAAGGTGCCACGAGGAATGCACCGAAGTACGAGGTGTCACGAGGAATACACCAACTCACAAAGTGCCACGAGGGATGCACAATTCACAAACATTCGAAGACCACATCGTTTGGTCACAAAGTCATCGAGTCTACGAGTTTCTTGTTGATTTTAGTTGGTTGTTTAGTATAGTGAATTGAGTATGTTTTCAAGTACGAGTCGAAGGAGACGAATTCTCCATCAAGGGCAATGAATTTGCCTACAAGGGACGAGTTCCCAAATCGAGGGTGACGAATTCACCTAATCATTTCCACAATAACTATCGATAGCCTAGGAACGAGTTCCCTAGTCTAGTGTAACGAATTCACACATAGATATCCAATTCTCTTCACCAAGGCATTTCACCAAACACCTATTGTGCACAAGGGCACACGAGGGTCCTAGTCACCAAGGACACCTATACAATCACCCAATTTTCCACTCACAAACTCAATGCCACATACAAGGGCCTAAGTAAGATCTAGTAACCTCACTAAACCACGAGTCAAAGGGCCACACATACAAGGGCCGAAATAATATCCTCCAATCCATCCAAGGCCACACACAAGGGCTAACCAAGATTCGACAATCCTAGGAAACCATGAACTATACACGTAAGCCTCTCGGGCATTCTATCAAACACCTAGCGGGCACAAGATCACCGCTCAATTCCATTAAATTAAACACCTAAAACAAAACCCCCAAATTTCCATCAAACTCCAATAATTCAATTATAGGTCCTAGGCACAAATTAACTATCACATATCATCAAAATCACCATGAACACTCTAATCCAATGCAAGGATGAGTCCAATTTCAATTTATCAAACATATCAATTTCATGATTTTCAAAAACATAGTTTTTAATAAAAACCTTGATTTTAAATCTTGTAAATCAAGTTAATGACCTAGCATAACCACATAGACACAAGATAGGAGCACATTTACCTCAAATCCAAAGCTTGGAGAAAATCCTAGGTGAGGGTGTCTTGACAATGGCACGAGCTATGGTCATCAATGGAGAGAGCTCGACGAGGGGAACAATGTTTCCCAAAGGCACGAATCCATTTGAGCTTGGGAGAGTAGAGAGATTCTAGAGAGGAGGAGGAGAAACACTCCAATGGAGGTAGAGAGAGAGAAAGAGAAGCACTTAGGGTTAGGAAAATTGCTCAAAATCGTGGGCAAGATGATATATATAGCCACTCCACTTAAAATGACACAAATGCCCTTAATGAGTATGAAAAACCCAGTCAGGAGCTCTGTGCACTGGTGCAGAAAATTCTCCAACCGGTGCACAAGCCTCTCAGATACTCTGTGCATCGGTGTACCAACCGGTGCAGCTGAGCCAACTGCTCAACAGAGTAACTATGCACCGGTGCAGCTGGGCATGGTGTCCAACAAAGCTACCTTGCACCGGTGCAACTAAGAGTTCAATCGGTGCAGCTGGGCCAACTTCCCAACAGAGCAACTATGCACCGGTGCACCAACCGGTGCACAGACACCAGATTTGACTTTGAAGCCCAAAATCCATCCCGGGTCACCCCGAGATACTCCAAACCAAATACGAACCAAACGAATGAACCGATAAGGAGTCCTACACCTAATTTCCATGATTCACATAAGCCAAGGGATCCCTACTAAAATCATTAACCGAACGGAATGGCGAATTTAATTCCAGAAACGTATTTAGAAAATATGGGTTGTTACAGGTACCCGGGAGGTTACCAAACCATCTGTGAAAATTGAGGGACCGGTACCCCTACAAGTCGGGGACCGGTACCCGTTTCCTCTGCAAGCCTTCACCAAAATCATCTCTCTGTACCTCAGTTTTCCAAATGGAGGGACCGGTCCCCCGACAGGTTGGGGACCGATACCTGGATGCTCTGCAAGTCCATCTTCAGAATAGCTCTCTGTATCTCTGTTTTTGTCATGGAGGGACCGGTCCCCCTGCAGGTCGGGGACCGGTTCCGCGGGCTTCAGCAGTAGGTTTTTTTGCAGGTTTGTTCGGGCTTCGGTTCCTCAATGCCGGTAGCTCATCCGGCTATCTTTGATGCTTCACCGTGTCGTGCAATGTTTGTGGCCGGCTTCTTGAAGTCACCATGGATTACACGGGGCTAACTCATCCATTCAAAACGCGATTTTTTGTAATGATTCAAATACTACCAAAAGCGTAAAATATGTACAATTGATGCGTATAAGTTGCGAAAGACCAAAAACAGAATGTAGATTAGTCCATTATGACTATAAAACTAGGGACTAATCACACTCCCAACTTAAACGTTAGACATCCTCGAACAACGAAAAGAAACAAAAATGAACGGAAAGAAAACAAAAGTTTGTCCCCATACCAGTTGGTGTTTGGGAAGACGTGTCGGGGATAAGTTGGTTCCCGGAATTCCCGGAGCCATTACTTTAGCATCATTAAAAAAAGTAAGTCTTTGTCACATCCGGCAGATCCGGAAGATGTGGGATCTACTAGGCCAAGTGCCCGGCACCCCCAAGAAAGGACGGAACAATGGTTTACCATCATTAACGGCCGCCAAGACTCAATCCTACATAGCCAAAGGGATCTTGAGAGAGGGCAACGGGAAGTTCGGCGGGAACAAAAGAGACTTCATGAATGAATTGAGTGCCAAGACAAAAAGCAAAGCAAAATTATGAAGATGATTCGGTGGTCCTTTGTAGAGAAGAGGAGAGATATGGTGTATCGTTTGTGGATTCAAATCCGGAGCGAGAAGAAGAACATGCGGATGAATCGGAGGAGTCCGAAGGGTCGGAGTAACCTTTGGTGAGAGTCGGTTATGCTTTGGGTGGTGTTTTTGTATGGTGTCGGTGTATGTCTTGATTAGTAGTTTGTTAGGGTATTGCGTCGAGTTCGTTTTGTGTCGTCTTGTATCGTGTGTTGTATTGGCTTGTTTTGGCCATGTGTGGGGTAGTTAGGAAGTGGCAACGGTATCGGGTAGGCTAACCTAGCTACATATAGCCGTTGCCAATTTTGTGTCATCCTTCCTTTTTGTACCCACAGTCATTATATGCTATAAAAGACCTTTGATGATTTTGTTGAGTTCATAGAATTCTCTTTAACGCATTTAGAGTTGGAATTGCAAGTTGTGATGATGTGCATATTCACTTACTTCTTGTGCTCTATTTATTTGATTGGTGCCTAAATTCTTTGTGCGTAAACCATTTTTATGTTTAATTATTGTTTTCATTTCCTTGGCACCATACATGGGGAGCTTACATTTTCAATGAGTTCATTTGAGTGATACATGATACTTCGTGAGTCCAGAATCAAGGCGCAATGCATCGCTGGTGATTCGGTTGGTTTCCTTGTTTACATTGTTTCTTTTACATTTATGGGAGCCCTTTGTGTGGTTGTGATAGTGATATGCATATAGTTGATGCTTGCCATGTGTGTGGGGCGGTAGTTATCCTCCCTAGAGTAGTTAAAAACTTTTGTTTTCTTTCCGTTCATTTTTGTTTCTTTTCGTTGTTCGAGGACGTCTAACGTTTAAGTTGGTGGGTGTGATTAGTCCCTAGTTTTGTAGTCATAAGGGACTAATCTACATTTTGTTTTTGGTCTTTCGCAACTTATACACATTAATTGTACATATTTTACGCTTTTGGTAGTATTTGAATCAATACAGGAAATCACATTTTGAATGGATGAGTTAGCCCTGTGTGATCCATGGCGACTTCAAGAAGCCGGCCACAGACATTGCATGGCACGGTGAACCGTCAAGGATAGCCGGATGAGCTACCAGCATTGAGGAAACGAAGCCCGAACAAACCTGCAAAAAAACCTGCTGCTGAAGCCTGATACCGGTCCCCGACTTGTAGGGGGACCGGTCCCTCCATGACAAAAACTGAGATACAGAGAGCTGTTCTGAAGATGGACTTGCAGAGCATCCGGGTACCGGTCCCCGACCTGTCAGGGGACCGGTCCCTCCATTTGGCAAACTGAGGTACAAAGAGCTAATTTTGGTGAAGGCTTGCAGAGGAAACGGGTACCAGTCCCCGACCTGTAGGGGTACCGGTCCCTCAATTTTCACAGATGGTTTGGTAACCTCCCGGGTACCGGTCTCCGACCTATATGGGGACCGGTCCCTCTTGTTTTAACAACAAAATTTATGGGCTGTTTTAAATATGTATGGGGAAATTTTTGTCCAATGGGGGGACATTTTAGGGGTCATATAAAGAGGGCAACCACGAAATTGGTAGCCTATTCTCTCATTTTACATTGTATAACATTTTAGAGAGAGAGCTCAAGGAAGGAGGCTAGGGTTTTCAAGGTAAGCTCCAATGGAGGCTCCATCTTTTTCCTTCTCTTCTCCCATGGTCACCATCTCTATGGTAGCCTAGAGGCTAGAGCACTCAAGGCTAGGGTCATTCATGATGTTGTAATTTTTTAATTCTTTGTATTAATTTCCTACCTGGCTCGAGCCAGATTAGTCCTGTGGTGCGCGTATGTTGGCCTGGGGATACTGGTGGTCTGACCAAAAAAAAAAAAGAATTGGCTCCCTCTAATGTTTTAATGTTTGATTTTTACTTGATGTGAACAATTGCCTTTTCATCTCGGTGCCCAAGTTGTATTTTCAGCTTTTCGGATTATTCTATCATGTCATTGTGAACTGAGATACTATTGAATTTGGTTGACATGTGCATCTTTTTCTACTTACTAGCATTTTGGGCACATTCGATCCGTATGCAAAAAAAGATGTTACTTATTGATTCGAAGTTATGTTGCATTATTAATTTTAAATACTTTTAGTAAAAGAAAAGTAAGTGTATATTAGGAGGGTAAAGTGAAAATGTGAGCCGACTTCGTTCACACCAATTGTGCTCTCCCTTTATTATAATAATAATATATTTATATGTAATATACTAGCGTTTGGGGCACACGCGATGTATGTGCAAAAACGAAAAATGTTATTAATTCAAAGTTATGTTGTTTTATTAATTTTAAATACTTTTAGTAAAAGAACAATAAATATAAAAGAAGGGTAAAATTGGAAACCAAAAGTGTGAGCCGGCTTCGTTCATACCAAGTGATGCTCTTCCTTTATATATAGTATAGATAGATGACTCAGAGTTTCCATCATCATCCACATGAGAAGACATGAACCCCGATCAGTTGACATATCATCTGACAATTACCAGACAAATCCAGTCACCAAATCCATTTAATGTTCTTGTTGTGGGTCTGCTGTTTAAGCCTTTCGATGCCACTCGGCTATATCAGGACCGTATCCTCTCTTAGATTATAGGCCTTTTCATTCAAAATGTGTGTCAGGACTTTTATGTTTTAACCTTGGCACATTTTCTTGTTGTGTTCCATCTGCCCACGGTTGTTTTTTGGCGCTTTCATCTTGGGTGAAAAGGCATCAAAGAACAGGGGATTCATGCAGTTCATTGTTGTTTGTTTCTTTTTGATTAGTTTTAGTAACCAGATTCTCGAGGGAAGATATTATCAGCAGAGAAGCTGTTGCTTTGTCATTGATGAGTCTGTTGTCACTTGAATGAAATATACGAACACCGAAATACCAGAAATATATGAAGCGCTTACATCCGATTAAATCTGAAACGTGTACCTCCACAGCTTCCCAACAAGGGAACATCGTAGAAAATATCTTCTTATTGTGTTTCCTGTATTACAGGTTCAAGGCAATGCTGATGCTGCTCCTCAGCATGGTTCTGCAACAGCGCCTCATGGTTTTTATGCCGTTCAACAGACCAATGAATACAGATAAGCTCGAATTGGGAATAGCTTGAGTCCACATTTGCTCCTATGCTGTTATGTGGAGGAGATTATTGTGTGTCTCCTTGGCTGCCTTTTCTTTGTTTGGAAGTGTAGATGCAGGTACCTATCCAACTTTGTCTAATTTAAAAATTCTCTTTTGGGTCATGACAATGTGATATTGAAACATGAGATTAATTAATCCCCCCTAATTCTCATGTGGATGCTTTTCATTTATACCATGAGCTTGAATGAGTAGAAATTGACATCTTTATTTTGATTATGTTCACATTTATGGTTCCATGATCATACCTTGCAACTATAACGCATCTTAAGATAACAGTTAGATTTACTGCCAGTGTAGCTGATGGGAGTAAACTAGTATAGAGGGATTGGGAATTATACGCATTAAGAATCCCCTGATAAGTTATCGGTATATTGTAGTTTTACGTTCAGAAAGCCTCATCCATGTACTGGTGGTCAGTTTGATCTCCTTTTCTGCGTCATGCTTTCTTGGCATTTTATTGTCACCCAACTTTATCCCAAATCATAGTTAGGGCGGAATGACACAGAAGTGGTAGGCAAGATGGCCCAGGGCACTTGGAGTTATCCAAGAGGTGATGCGGACATCATTGGCAA